>JANHGB010056294.1:0-19907 GCA_026283785.1 Coracopsis vasa
CCCCATCCCCTGAAAATGGCCAAGCCTGACCATGGCCCTCATGTCACAACCCTTCTGCCTGTGACAAATGTCCCATAATCTCCCCATCTCCCCCCCTCCCCAAGGCACTCACTGGTTTAAGTGTGCAAATGGCTTCTTAGAAGAAACAGTGTGCAAACAGAGCCTGTTCCATTAGCTCCATGCTCTTTAGTGATTTCCTAGACAGTATTGTTATCAAATGTTATATATGGCATGACTTTCTAAAGAACAGGAGACAATCAGTCCACAGAATCACAGATATCTTTCACTTTCTGATTGAAGTCTTCAGGTTGATCAGCATACACGTAATGACCTGCACCAAGGATAGCCTAGAGGATAAAGGTGAAGAAACAGGTCAAATTCACAAGAATGGGATATGGAAAAAATAAATACTGGAATATGTGAAGAGCCTGACTTATGGTATTGCTTAAAAACATAAATGTCACAACTGGTACTGATTTCCTTCACCCACCCTGTGTTAATGAAGTTAGCACAACTGCTGCCAGGAGGTGGTATTATACAGCCTAAAAAGGACTGTAAACATAACGAAAACGTTTTTCAAGTTCTGCTGAAGGAACTTTCCTACACAGGAAGAGTGAGCAAAACTACTGCTTATTCAACTGCACACCACACCCTGTTGAAAAAAACACAACACTATTCAACAAGTCCCTGCAAAACAAACCCAGGAGAACATACTTTACATATCAAACTACTGATTCACCTTCATTCCCTTTATTCTGCACTCAAGAGTTCTGCCAGGTTGCTCTCTGGTTCTGTGTTTGCATTAGAGCACCAAATCATTTGTATTCTCTTACTATAAAAATGATATGGAAGAAACTAAAGAAGGGACTACTAGGAAAACTTAAGAACTCAGAAGCTTAAATTGCTGGGGATCTTCTAGATATGTGGAAGCAGATTTCAGCCCTCTGAATTAACGACTACTATGTTATATAGGGACAAGTAAAATCCAAATGATGCCATATGGGGGAGGAAAACCTCACATTTGTGACCTGAATTATTTCACAGCAACCACGTAAATGTTAAAGGCTTAAGTAACCACAAACAGGGGTGTTTCAGTATTTCTATCATTTACCATTCTTTGCCAAAACTGGTATGAAGCAAGCCTTCACCAGAACATACAGCGAAGGTACTTCACCTATTTTGTTTCTATTTTACATTCAGTCCAAGTATTTGTATTTAAATCTATTTTTCCCCTCCCTCCATTAAAACACTCCCTCTTAAGCCTCTACCTGAAGCCCACAGAAGTATAGCTAGGTTATTGTACTAAAAGCACTCATAAACTCAAAATCCCTAAAAACTAATTAGAAATAAAAACACATACTAAACCTCCAGAATCTGTGCATTGTACTGAGGATGGTACTGCTAGCACCTCAGCCTCATGAGAATCCTATTCCCCCTAAAGAATTTCTACCACTACAATTTACCTTTTAGAATCTGTATTCGGCTTGACAAAATTTTAACCTGGAATACAATGAAGTTTTCCACAGTTTTCTAAAAACCACTGACCAGAGTGGAAAAATCTGTCTAAATGGTCCATGGTTTTCCTAGAAAAAGTCACTCCTTTACAATGACTTTTGTTACAACTTTCTCTCTGGTTAAGCAGTTAAAAGATTTTCAGTCTGGATGTCAACACTTGTGCTCTTTAACACGTGTATATAGTTCAATAATGCTATATCAAGGATGTAAGATTTTATTTGAATGATTTGTTGTAGTATACTATCAACATCATATAATGTACATTTCTGTCTGGGTAGATCTAGACATTAGTAAGAAGACAACTGGGGTATTCAAATATTTTTATCACCTCATAGGGTAATGTATAGGCATAATCAATTAGCACGTCTGACTGATGTGACGTGTGAAGAACACTTTTAGATGCGTTTGTTTTTATAGAAATCAACAAAAAATGCAGTGTGCACATTCTCATCATTGCAAGTACACACATTTTAAATGATAATGCCATTCCTCTAAAGAATAATGTTTCCTAGCTAATGCTAGGAAAACAGTATTAAGGATGTTTTTTAATGACTTAAAGAAACACACTTACAAGAACCTAAGCACCAGGTACAAAACACTCTCTGAGCAGAGAAACAAAAGCACTATACAGACAGATTAAAACAGTTTCTGAGAGCCTCCTCACTATGTCATGCATATATGCAGGTACTAGGACTGCTGTGGTTTCAAACATAGACAAGCCCCCAGATACTTACCAGTGACCACAAAAACTACTTGTATTAGCACAACGTAGAGCAAAATATTTTATATAGAGCAGAAAAATGACCTTGCTCAAAGATCTAATTTAGCTTCTAGTACTACAATAAGTTTCCTTCTTACTCTGGGAACTCAATACTCTTCTGTCTAGGTTTTCTCTGATCTAACACTTGTTTTCTTTCTGTTACAGAAAACAGAAGTTATTATCCCAGGCTTTAAATCAAAGGGCCAGCATTTCCACAGCTGGTATAAAACCACAAAGATATCGATTTAAAGGAATCCACACAACAAAAAACAACTGCTTTAAAAATCAACTTACTATGGTCTTCACATATGAATTTGGTCTCAGAGATTGGATAGTGCTGCCAGAATTGCCATCTATACATGAACGTGCTCCATAGACCACAGTGATAGGAATGTCTTGATCCATTTGTGGAATCCGTTGCAGCATCGGCCTTTTTGCCCATCCGTAAGGGATCGTCATGTTCTTGAAAGCTGTTTCACCACTTCAAGGCATTCAAAAGGGCAAAAGCAATTAAATTTCCATTGGATATGCCTTTTCTCTGCTTTTTGGTAACATAGAGTGCAACAGTACACGAGGCTGGGATTTTTTACTATTAAGAAATACACATTCTCAAAGTTTGCATATAATTTTCAACAGAAGGCCCCTATGTTTTTACAGTGACTGGTAACACTTAAATGAATGAAAGTCCTTGTTTTTTTAAGGTTGGGGTTTTTTTAAGAAATTCCTTACAAGTTAAACAACTGTAACACTTTTTAATTCAAAATTCGTGCCCAAACTCTCAGAATTAACACAGAGGTAGTCTAAAGAAATACAGAATTAGAATAACTTTTACACTTACCAGTTCCCGCAATTCAGAAAAAGTGCACTGCTATTTTTTTCTTCAATTAATACAGTTAAGTGTTACAGTTTCAAGAAAAAAATAGCATGCACACAGTTGCCGTGGCCATTGGAGGGAGTAGCAGGCACTCTGTAAATGAAAGACAGACTTCAAAACATACACTGGGAAACTCATACTCACCTGGGTGTCTGTACATTGCAGTGATAGATATATTCAGCAACAGTGTTATCATCAAACATCGATGAATACTTTCGTTTGAAATCTGGCCTTAAGCGCTGAACAAGGCTTAATCCTGTTAAATCAGAAAACATTATTAGTAGGAATTAGTATAGACAACTTTATCAGATTGCCAACTTTTCATTACAACCCTTCAAACTCATTTTCCCTTGAAACTCAAGGCTAAGGTTGATGACTTTTAAACCTACGTTTTGTTTCACCACTTGCATGTCTTAGGAAAACATGATGGCATTGCACCCAACAGAAATAAAACATAAATATTCTTAAGGATTTTATACTGCACCAGATGAGGGGCAATTCAATCCGGCTGAACGCATACAGGGAATGTTTGAGAAGAGTCATTGCAGCAATACAAGAAACATGCAAAGGGGACCAGCAAAAGAGCTAAGCAGAGTATCCTTTTGTCACCAGTTTATTCTCACAGGATACGAATACTTTCTCCTTGCTCTGGGAGGAGAACTGGGAGGGTCAAAAGCACCCCACTTTTCAGAACAGAAGCTACTGCTGAAAAAGCTGGGCTGTTTTAATTCCTTAGTGAGTCTGTGCTCTTCTTTTACGGAACGGTCTTATTTTGAAGCTAGCTCCTCTAACTAGTGTTTAGTTGAAAGAACAAAAGTCTATGCTGAAAAACAGGTGTAGAAATCTTGACATTAGTGTAAGACACAAGAACTGGTATAAATCAAGAGATTTAACATAGGAAAGCCACTATCCCCATGCTCTCTTAACAGCTAAATTAGAGAAGTAGGTCCCTTCAAGGGCCAGTTCAGGCTTTCTAAAGGTAAGCTCCTATTCTGAATCACTTCTTTAAGGAAGAAGCCTCTCCTATTTGACCAGATGGATCTTTGGGACAAGCACCTCACCACAAGCCTAATCTCAATCTAATAATATTATTCATCCCTGAAGAGATAGGCTCACATCTTACCACTTGGGTTTATCAACTGAAAATAGACTTATAGAATGATTTGTATTGGAAGGTACCTTAAAGACCATCTAGTTCCAACCCCCCTGCCATGGTCAGGGACACCAGGCACTGGAAGGCTGCTCTAAGGTACCCCCAGAGCCTTCTCTTCTCCAGGTGAACAAGCTCAACTCTCTCAGCCTGTCTCCATAGGAGAGGTGCTCCAGCCCTCTGAGCATCTTCCTTCTGGCCCTCCTCTGGACTCACTCCAACAGCTCCATGTCCCTCTTGTGTCAGGGTCCCCAGAGCTGACATAGGACTGCAGGTGGGGTCTCACGAGAGTGGAGTAAAGAGGGAGATTCCCTCCCTCAACCTGCTGGACACACTTCTTGTGATACAGCTCAGGACATGCTTGGTTTTCTGGGCTGTGAGCGCATACTGCTGGGTTGTGTTGAGCTTCTTATCAATCAACAACCCCAAGTCCTTTTCCTCAGGGCTGCTTTGAATGAGTGCTCTGCCCAGCCTGTATCTGTGCTTGGGATTGCCCCAACCCAGGTGCAGGACCTTGCACTTGGCCTTGTTGAACTTCGTAAGGTTGGCATCAGCCCACCTCTCATGCCTGTCAAGGTCCCTCTGGATGGCATCCCTTCCCTCCAGTTCATCAACCACACCACACAGCTTGGAGGTATTGTCAGACTTCCTGAGGGTGCATCAATCCCACTGTCCATGTCACCAACAATGATGTTGAACAGCGCTGGTCCCATTATTGAACCCTGAAGGACACCACTCATCACTGGTCTGCCCTTGGACACTGAGCTGGTGATCACAACTCTCTGCGACCATCAGCCAATTCCTTATCCACTGAGGGGTGAAATCCATGTCTCCAGTTTAGAGACAAGGGTGCCATGCAGGACAGTGTCAAATGCCTTGCACAAGTCCAGCCAGATAATGTCACTCGCTCTTCCTTTATCCACCAATGCTGTAACCCCATTGTAGAAGGACACACGATTTGCCCTTCGTGAAGCCATGTTGGCTGTCATCAGTCACCTCCTTGCTGTCCATGTGCCTTGGCATAGTTTCCAAGATTTGCTCCATGACCTTGCCAGGCACAGAGGAGAGACTGGCCTGTAGTTCCCCAGTCTTTTCTCACCTTTTAAAAATGGGGGTCATATTTCCCCTTTTCCAGTCAGTGGGAACTTCATGCTGTTGCTAATCTGTGCAGTTATGGTGATGTCACTTCTTCCCACCTGTCCCTGGCCAAAGGCCTGCTACTATTTATGTAGACCTTGTCACAGCGATCTTTTGTAACCTTGATATTAGACTGTTGCAACACATCCTTATGTATACTTTAAAACCATTTAGAAAACTAATACAGCACAAGAGAAAATAATTCCCTTACGAAACAGTGATATAAGTCCTGAAGCAATGAAGATTTTGCAAACATTCTGCAATTTGTTCTGTTGCTTTTATATTCTCTATAGAAAGTTAAATTGCAGGACTTCTGCCTTTTTCTGTCTGTTTGTTGTTTAGTTCTGGGGTTTTTTTGAACACAAACAATACAGCTGGATTGGACTAAGAGTACCTGGAAGAAAGAGATTAATTCTATGTCTTTCGCTACCATGAGCATAAAGGTCACAGCATCCCTGTTTCCAGTAACTATGGGACTGAAAGTTACCAAACTTTAGAATTCACTTTCCATTTTGGTAAGAAGTGTTTTGCCTGTGGGTCCAATCACAAAATCATTCTCCTTCTGTGGGAATTCACAGGGGAGAACGAAACAAGGAGTCAAGGCACCTTGGAACAAATTCTGGAATGAAATCACACTTAGTTATTCTTGTAATGTTTACTGAAGACACTGTCAATTGTGAGGTTGATGTTTTACATAGTGACTATGGAAATACTAAAAGAAATACTAACACTGAAGACTCTCAAGTTCCACAAGAAGGGTGTAGTCACAGTGACATTACTGTTGTCCTGAGCAATTTTCACGCATTCAGCTCTAGGAATGAAATTCACAAATTCAACCTAAGCACCAAAGCCCCTCTACTGTGAGCCTCATGGGTGACTCTTCCAGTGAAATGAAGGAAAACATGCAAATCAATTCACTGGAAACCACTCAAAGAGAAAGATCTCCTTGGATTCAGTCTCTCTCCAAGGGTTAAGTATCTGCCTGAGGGTCTGATTAAATATCCATGTGATACCATTGTGATATCCCAAAGAACCTAGCTCTCATTTAAGTGACTAACCCATACCTCTGAACAACAGCAATTGGCTTTATAGCGAGGATCAGACAGCCACACCTGCCCAGCAGCTTAAGCACTTGTGCAAGCAGAAGAAAACCTGGGTTTGGTTCAGTGGCCTTCATCAGGTTGGGTTTGATGCCTACCTTGCAGCAGTGTTTAAACTTACCCTTAAGAACTATGCTTCACTTGTCAAGAATTGCATGTTAAGTTGATGATGGAAAACTTTTTTTAACACATGGAGTGAGAAATAGATGGAAAATTTTGAGAAGCATTGCCCTCCACATCAACCTATAAGTGAGGCTAGGCTGCGGATACCTTGCCAAGATGGGATCTGTTTCTGCAGCACGGTTTTAGCTGCATTTGCTTGCTAAGGGAGACAACCTCAGCTTTGAACTCTTCCACATGGATTGATCTGTGCATACATTTTTTTACTGGATAAAAGGTATTACATCAGTGCATCTCACTTATATGCTTCAGGTTATTTTAGCATTTTACTTTAAAAAAAAAAAAAAAAAAGATTTGTACGAAACATGCTGCTTCTCTGAAAAGCTGATTTTGTCACACCTCCCAAAACAATCAAATAGATCAGCATATTAAAACATATATTCTATAGAAAGAGATTTAGGACACAGATGTGGTTTAAAAGCAAACAAAGTCTAGAAATGTGACTAGTTTATCTTCAGACGGAATACTAAAAATGATGAAGAGGCAAGTTAATTGTAACGTGTGAGGGGTCTGAAGGGTATCTTTTTCCAAGCCTCTCTAGCAGATATCCCTGTAGTACACAGAGTAATAGATAATCTCCCCATCAAATGTGATGACTTTAAGATTTGATCATATCCTTTTCCCCACATAAACTAAACCAGCAGTCACGGGCCACCCCTACTTAGTCCTAGTATTAGGATATATAGAGTTTAGCTAACATCTCTTCACTGCTGTTAAAGAAAAGTAAAAATATGCAGACTAGACTGCTACAGCAATGCTGAACACCAATGAGTCCCACAAAATTTGTTAAGAGGATGAATAACAAGAAAATGGTTAAAGGAAAGAACCCAGTTTCAATTTAATTTCTTTAAAGTCAGGCCAAAGACAAATGAGTTTACAAAAGACTTACAACATTACCCAAATCTGGAAATCCTGTTTGTCCATCAAACTGCAGTTGGAAGGGAAACTAAATGGGCTGTGACTGGAAGCAACCAGAAAAAAAAACCTTTTCACAGTCATGTCTCTTTGCCAGGCTTTCCCAATAGATGTCCATGTGATCTGTCTCACTATAACTGCAATCTAGAATAATACATTGTAGCTTGCTATAAACTATCATACTAGTATTTCTAATAGAAAGAACTCTTGTCCTAGAGTTCATCTTTTTTCAACCCCTCTCACTTTCTCCTGCAGCTTTTGTCCACATGGGCTTGCAACAAAGCTTATCTTCATGTGGTATCTGCCTCATGTTTACGTTTAACGAAAACAAAAATCATATTTAAGAGTAGCTGAAACTCACCAAAGGGTCCTGCTATCCTCAGTCCAGCTAATGGATTAAATGGACTCAATATAGCTCCTAGTGCTTTGATCCAGATTGGAATTGGTCTTTCGTGTTCAGCATTGTCAGGCCTCTCCGGAAAACCCCATGGCTCCACTAAGATAAGATGTTTGACCCTGTTGGCAGAAAAAGTTTAAAGGTTTAGAGTACACTATTTTTCTTCAACTGCGTACAACAAAAATATATTATCCGTGGACTTTGCAACCTTAGTCAATTCTATTATAGTGGCTTAGTACCAATGTTTCTGAGTCATCAGTGGTTTTGCTTTCAGTTAATAATTAGAGTGACTGAATTGTAACTAATCACATGTAAGAACACCGGAAACTTAGAAGCTCATGTCACAGAGAGAAATTCAGTATTCAACGGATACCAACTGTCACACACATTTGAGAAAAAGGCCAGCCTTGTTTCTACTTTTAAAAATCACCTAATCTATATGCTCAGTCAATATTATTTGCAGGAGCAGTTTAATTTGGGAAGTAAGAAGATAACTGCATCTGTTTCATTTAAGTAAATTTGCTAAGTGTCTTTCTTCTGTAAGCCATGTAAGATCTTTGTTGTAAGAAGTAACGCAATTTATCTGAAAAATCATCTTATCAAAGTAAAATTTTAACTGAGAGAGGGAGAGCAAAATTACATGTTTTCTAAGTTTACTGATTTTAGGTCATCAGAGAAATGTAAGACAGCCAATTTATAAAATTATCACTCAAAGGAATCTCGCTACAGAGAGCATAATAGGAGTCTCCATGCACATGCAACTATGAATGCCAGCTTCCCTCAAGCAAAACTTCTATTTTATCTTGATAGATTAGAGTCGTCTGTTTAATCCCATAATAACACCTACAGTCCTAGATACTGCTGATTTCTGAAAAAAGTGACTCTTAGCTAGAGTTTAGCACATTTAAGGTGATTTTCCATGCAAGCTTCATAATGTTTACTTTCTTCTTCATGACTTCTTCCTCTGTCAAAACCATGAGATTAGATATTTACTACAGCAGAGTTCTTAGTGCCTGAAATTATGTCGGAAGTGATTCCAAAGGCTATTTCTGGACTACAGTCAGTTGGGAAACCAAAAATCTGGGCTTGAAATGAGGGGTTGAAAAGGATTAACCTCTCAAAGATGCCTCTTGGCTGTCAGCTCAGACACGAGCCTATCTGCACACAGCAGCAAACACCAGTGATTAACAGAGGACATGGTAGAATCTAACTACAAAACCAACAGGAATATATATATATATATAGTATATATATTTAACTATAAAGCCAACCAATTTAACTATAAAACCAAGTTAGAGGCTAAGCAGAGCAAGCACCAAGGAGCCATTCAGGAAAGCCACATATTCTGTGCACGAACTACAACATCAAACATAACACAGCAAACATATGAATAAAATAGAGTAAGCTTTTTTTCCCCCCACATTTCCTTTCTTAATACTTTCCTTCCTATTTGGCATTTCTCATTTTGGTAACCAAGCCTAACACATAACCCAGGATAACGGGAAGTTGATCATGAGAATAATTCCAAAAGTAATAGTCTGAAGTTGCAGTATTTGAAAATCATGACACACGACCACCTGGGGATATTCTAAATGGGAATCTTTATGGATTATTAACCTCAGATGTCCCATGAACAACTTGGTACAATATAGCAAATTAATGGATTATCTCAGTTGGGAGAGACAGATCCGCTTTCCTAACAATATGTATACAGAATCTCGTAAGCCTCTAATGCATTGTTAGATAATCTGACTGAAAGCTGTTCTATATTTAACACTTGATTCAATGCTGTCTTAGGATCCTACGAGTCAGTTTGCTATTTTGATGGTATTTTAATTTCAGAGAAACATTAGTAATGGGAGAACACAATCTGAAACACCCCTAAATTAACCCCAACATAAGCACAGTGAGACATGAAAACAAAGTGTCACATTTGATTTAAGTCAGCACAGGGCAGAAACACTATTCCATCCCACAGGGATACAATAAAACCATTTTTAGGTACTTCAGAGAGAGGGCTAACAAACTTGGAAGTGGTTCCTGCAAGAAACTAACTACAGTTAACTGAAAGTTGGTTTATGCCCAAAAGGATAACAGGCTTACATCAAGAAAGCAGAGGACAGCATTTCTTCATTGCACTTCTGGATTTAGACACACACATACTTTAACCCATCATTTCCAGCCACATGTACCAGCTGTCATCCACTTGGAAAGGAAGAGGTAAAGTGTTTTACCAAAAAATGATGTATAAATTTCTTTCAAAATCTCCAATTCAGAAAAAAAAAAAAAATTATGTGAATATAAAAGAATAAGATAAGTTTTGTGTACTATGGAATCTGCCATACAATGTGGAAAGCTAAACATATTCAGTTTTTCACAATAGTCTACTATGTGTACCTAAACAAAAGCAATGTCACATTTTGACACCGCAGGACCTCGGTTCAGTTGGTGGGATCCTAGCTCACCAGAGGCTACGTAACCAAACTGTATTAAAAAAAAAAAAGAGAAAGAAAAAAAGAAAAAAAAAAAAAAAAGGACAGGACAAATTACTAGTTTCAAGGGAAAAAATGGATTAGTTGCTGGCCACAGTATTGTGCAGAAAAAGCTGATGAAATATAATTACAAGACTGCTGCAGCTGGGTTGTTTTGCAAAGAAGAAATATGAAGTGGCATACAAACAATTTAAATAAAACAGTCACTAAAATAATTTTTACATCATCATGCCAGCACCAGGCCAACTGCTAGCATATAGGCATAAATTACCTAGGGGAATTACTTTCAAAAGTTTCAATGTTATCCATAATAAAGGAAAGTTTGGCAGAAACTCACCTATTTTCCCTTCACAGACCTATGTTTTATCACAAGCATTAACTCATAAATACAAACTTTGCTATTTCCCTTTATAACATAGCAAGGGGGTACTTAACACAACTAAAGACGTACAGAAAACTACGCAGGAAAGCATGTTTACCATATGTACTCATTTGTATTCACCTGGGAACAAAACATACAATAAATGTTTCAGGCTTAAAATGCACTATGAAGTTTCTTTAACTTAAAAATAAAATTTACTAGAAGATAATCTATAAAGAGCCCGATGAAATAAAATCTGTGTTGAAATCACTAGTCAAATACAGAAAAGGAATTCTTTCATTCCTTTATTTTCAGATACCTTGATGGGTATTTTAATGAGTAAGCAGCAGCCAGGAATCCACCAAGGTTGTGTCCAAGCAAGATAATTTTTTCTAACCCCACCTCCTTTCTCCATTCTTCTATGGATTCCACAAACTGATTTTCTGCTTCCTGAGCGTCAGTGTCAAAGTGTGGTCTACTGCTCCGTCCAAATCCCAAGAGGTCGAAAGCATGAACGGTCCTGTTCTCACAGAGGTCTTCAAAATTGAGAGCCCATAGTCCAACACCTCCTCCAAACCCATGCAGGAGAACAAGGGGAGTTCTATGTGAGAGCTCCGGAGAGAACGACAGCGTCCATATTTTATTTCCATTATGTAGATACACATATCGTTTATCATATCTGCTTGCAATACCTGAAGAAACAGTAGGAAAAAATGATGCTGCTAGATGTGCCAAATAAAATACAAAGTACACTGCACGGAAATCACTATTTTAAACAGGAATTCTCTTTCAAAGGAGAGAGCCTACAATCAAATATCTAAATAAGAGAACAATGAAAATCTAATTCTAAACCTGTTTATTTCACCACAGTGTCAAAACTGTATTTAAAAACTTCTTTGATAGTACTTACTGTAAATTTATAGAAAATCTAGATTTAAGATTTATATTTGTATTTAAGATGTATAAGTCTTATTAAAAACTAAAGACTTACATTTCAGCATTTTGTCCTCAGCCTCTTTAAGGTGTTGCAGTGATGTGGGACACCAGGCAGGAAGCCAGCTGAATAACCATCCTAACCTACAATAGGAATACATAATAAAAAATTCCTGAGCAAGCTGGTAGTTTTTTGCATCATGTGATACTTTGCAGACATTTCTTCTGCTGCTCTTTGTAAAAGTACCCATTTGAATCACACGCCTTGCAAGTTAAGAGTGCAGTGAGAGGCAGTTCACTTTCTCCTGACTTTTATAAGGTGGTGTCAGGCTCAGGGGCGTTCTCCAAACAGCCTGCTGTTTCTCCACTGTGTGTTCCTTATCAGAGTGTACTTCATCTATCTCCGTCAGATCAGGATTCTTCTGAGAATCTGGAGACATGAGCCCTCATGCTGACCCGACAAGCCTGGCAGGATATACAACACAATCATAGGGGGTTTCCAGCCTCCTCTCAAGTTCCCTTGGAAGTCTGCCTGCATGTTACCTTACATGAACCTACTATTTCCAGAAAAGCGTTAAATCGTGCGCTCACCAGCCTAACCTCAACTGACTTATTCGCAAGGTAAATTAAAAGGTGAAAAAAAAGCAGGTGTATTCTAGTGAAGCAAAAACCAAGGGTCTTTGTTACTAACTAAGAAACAAACTACCAGAGGAAAACAGCACAGCAGTATCAATTCCCCCAACAGAAGCTGTTTTTCCAGCTGTCAGTTACTATCTTGGTAGCATTAGCTTGACCATGAAAGCAGGGGAAATGACTCGGCTAGCAGCATTGCCACCCTGACAGTGCCTCAAAGGACACAGCACTCATGTCCTTGGTGCTAATTTATCCCTTGTTTTCAAGGTGGAATCCTCTTTTTCCCCCTCCTGCCCGTTTTTGAAGTGGCTCAGACTATTAGTGCAAAGGCTGATACTGCAGGACCTCAGACTATTCCTCACAGGGAAGAGAATAAGGTCACTAAATTCACTAAAGAACTTTCTTTCTTTAGTGCTTTTTTTCCTACACTGAACGTTGTACTCCAAGTGTTCAGTTAGCTACAGTATTTTCAGGACTGAACACTGTAATTAGTTGTACACCAATGAATGTTCAATGACTATAAACTTGCTAATGTCCAAGTTTTTACAGCATAAACAATACATCAATAACAAATGACAGATCTGCCTACCAAGCTCCTTACTCAAAGTACCTTCTCCCCATATTTTTGGTGGCTGAGCTACTCCAGCTGCATAGCTACTGAAATTTATGATACAACAAAGGAGGTTTTCCAGGGATGCACAATGCAATAACAAGCAGCACTGTTCAGATTCACAGAAACATATTAGGGGATATCAAGACTGGGAAGGGATGGCTGCATGTCCTTCCATGCCACATCCTCATGCAATCTAATAATGAAGGAACTTGGCATCTTACAGAAATGGGCATCCAAGTGTTTTGCTTCCACATTAATGTCCACATTTAAAAGTAAGCTTTTTAAGAGGTTAAAGCTGGCAGCAACCAAAAGCAATTTCACCAGCAAGTAACTGTGAAATCTGAGTTTAACAGTATCACTAGGTATGGCCAATGTTATGAATTACTCTGGTAAATTTCTAAACAACAGCTATGTCAACACCCTTCTGAGGTAAACTTTCTGCTAGTTCTATGCTTAACTAGGCATTTTCATTCATAACTTTTGGGTTAGAAGCATAGAAGACAGTCACTATTTCATCTAAGCCAAAACTATATGAAATGTTTCTTCTTGGCAAACCCACTGATTTAGCAATGAAACTTCTTTAAAGAAATGCATAGCTGCAACATGCCAGCAAGACAGCGCACAATGAAATAAAACTAAAATCTACAGTTCAGTTCCAGAACTTTATTTCCAAGTCTTAGGGAGAGACCTGAATACTGAGGAAAAACTATTTAGAAAGTTGTGTCAAAATGGGAAAGTTTGAACAGATGCCCACTCTTTCTTGTTAGTTATCAGTACTGTTTATAAATACTGAATCATCATGTATATATATAGCTTGACAAATACAGTCAGCAAGCTGAAATGCCTAAAATAAAAATTACGTTTGCAACTGAGTCATTTTATACTCGCTGAACTAAAAGAGCAAGTGAAGAAAGCTTTCTGTCAAAAAAATGCTCACTTTCTAGAAACATATTTTATGAAAGAAAATGTTTAGTTCCCTATGTTCCAGGCTTGATCCTTTTTTCCTCCCCTCCTTCAAAAAATTATTTACCACACTGTTTTCTACTTGTGGAGAACAACCAACTCTTTAATCTATTTGAATCTTTTCTCTGACAGGTTTGGAAGACTTAAGTGTGGCTGTATTTCTTTTGTATATCTTTGCTAAATGTGTCTTCTAGATGCACAGAAGAATGTCAATTGCTTACACGGCCTATCATTTTTAGTTCTGTGATGTAAAGCTAAAACAGCTATGTAATGTCAAAAAGAAGCAATGGACTTTTCAAAACAGTGTGCTCACCAGCAATGGAGATAACATATTGTATGAAAGAAAACGAAAGATTTCAGCAGTAGTTTCACACTGTAAGGGAGCTACCCACTGCAAGAAGACGCAGACCCCATGCTGCCCTCATCACCCATCACTTCCCAGATGCTTCATTTCCATCTTTCTTTTTACGTAAGAAATCTCAACAGTGGAATCTTGTATTTTGAGGGCTTAGCTGCTTGCTGTATCTGAAAGTGTGAAATAGATCTGGCAACTGACAGCCCAAATTTCTTTCATTTTTATACTGATTGCACATGTGGCCATTACACATCAAATTACTAGTGGAATTTAACCTGTATATCTGTTTGTGGGCATGCAGTAACATAAATCAGTGCAAACATCCATGCTAAAATAAGCTATAATCAGTAGAGCAGAGCATGCCATAGAATGTTTCCTTGCATCTTCTCTCTGGGGTCAGCTACACTTTTCCACACCCCCCTGAAGAAGTTTGGAATACTGGAGGCTGCTGACCTGCCAAGCTCTCAAAGAAGTCACTCTCTCTGCCAACAGACCTCAACACTTCATGTTACACACCTGGGGCAGGAGACCAGAGGGTGAGGAAAAGCCCCAGAGACACCCACTGAATGGCCTTGGATACGGAGAAAGTCAAGGTTATTGGTGTGAGGCTAGCAGTGAGACCATCAATAACCTATGCTGGCAACCAACAGAGTAATAAATAATGAAAACAAAAGGGGCACAGGCACAGACATCTGACAGTGTGGAGCTGTAATCACTATGTGCAGGGACCAAGCCACCAGCCAGGACCTAACGTGTAGGCTGGCTGGGCCAAGTGGCCTGTTTCTCTAGGTCCAAGAATAAGAAAGGATAGAAATAAATATTTGTAAATCAGTATTTAAAAATAAATAATGATTACTGTCTTTAGACAGCTAAGAAGTAAGGGACAACTGAATATCATGTAAAATGTAACTAAGGGTAACACTGCTTTTCCTTAGCTGCCTCATTGTTAATTTGAATCAAGAACTTGCTGCGACAGCACAGCTTAAATTGCCCAAGGGTGACTTTCAAAAGAACTGAGAATCAAGTAGAGGCAGAGATCTAGTAAACCTGACCCACCCATCCACCTCCACTAACTTGGTGAAATTGGATGAAGAATGCAGCAAATAGATAACTCAAAAACTACCATTCTGCCAGCTAGATTAATCCTATTTATCTTGGTGAGAATTAGTAAAATATAAGACAACTGACGGCTCTGTAGCCAGTTAACAAATTTGACATACTTCACAAAAACCTCATGAAAGCTTAGATAATAATGAAGAACTGAAAACACTCATTGCAACACTGAGGTATGCACTTAAACAGCGGAACAGTCTATCTGTATGACCGGCAGTGTGCGCTTGCAGCCCAGAAAGCCAACCATATGCTGGGCTACATCAAAACACAGGCTGCCCAGAGAACCTGTGGCTGCCCTATCCTTTGCAGTGTTCAAGGCCAGGCTGGATGGGACTTGGAGCAACCTGGTCTAGTGGAAGGTGTCCCTACCTATGGCAAATGGTTGGAACTGGATGAGCTTTAAGGCCCCTTCCAACACAAATTATTCTGCGATTCTATCTGGTATCTGGCTTGTTACATGGATTTTAAAAATGAAACTTTAGCATAAAAGAGGTTCAGCAGAAGTTGCTTATAACTCTATCTAGGAGATATAAATGTACATACATGGAGCTCACTCTCTCACTTTTCAAGCTTACAATTTACTTACATTAGAATTATATGAGCGCATGGCTTACAAGATGTATTAAGTTTAAAGTAATTCAACAGAGGCATCTTCCCATGTACACCACCAGTGTAGAGCTAGGTGTAATAGTCCATGTAAACACTGCTTGGCAAAAAAAAACCCCAAAATAACCTGTAAGCAACAAAATACCCCTAAATCAGAGCAAATGAAAGCAATCAACACCATTTGTTACATGATGATTTGTCAAGAATCGCTGACCCACTGAGACAGGATGCGCAGAGATCTTTCTACAGTGCTGAGTATAAAACTGGCTTTTCACTAAGAATTTTGAAGTTAGTATGGTAATCAAAACTCCCAGTATAGGCCAAATAACAGGTGTTGAAAGGAGCACCAAAGACATAAGTGTGGAGAAGAGACCCTCCTGTCGTGAAGATTATCTGGACTTACAAACAATGACAACAGTAAGGAAGGCAGAGCTCAGAGGATACAACAATTACACAGTAACTCACAGAGGATTACAGGAATGTAACCGACTGCACAAGCAACAGAGCTGCGTGTCTATTGCTGTCTTGCTCTCAGTAAACATATTTAATATTTTTAATTGAACGTTTGCAAACAGTGTTGCAAACTACCAAGGTTTTAGCTAGAGAACACGCTCCAAAACTTAAAATGCTGAAATACTGGGTGAACTCACTTGTAAACCATTTCAAACTTTACCTTTTTCCCTGAAATCTTGTTAGAATCAAGCTAATCTTTCAAGAACCCTAATCATCTCCCCTACTGACTCTCAGAAGTAATTCCAGCCATTTATAAAGAAGGGAAATAAAATCAAATTGATGGAGAAAATTTGTTTTAGTGTTTCTGCCCAGCACCAAGAGGAATTGCATTGTGATTTTCAGGGCCATCCAGCTGGCATGGCAGTTATGCACGTCCATCAATTAGAGCTAGCAGCAAATTAAGAGAATCTTTGCACTATAACAGAAAAGAACCCCAAGGATAAGCTAATATAAAGCCTTCTCAGACTCTCCACTCTTGTTTCCACATAAAGTATTTCTGAAGTACTGTGTTAGCAAAGGAATTCAGAACTGCCAGTATGTTGAAATCTAAATATAGACATCATAAGGCTTACTCTTCTAAGGTCACACATAACACTATCACATACAAATACTTATGCAATTTACTTCAATGAAACTCGTCATATATTTAAGTGCTCTACTGAATTGTGGTTATAGTGCTCAGAATTTTATAAAAAAAAAAAAAAAAAAAAAACCAACCCTAAATGCTTAAACATTATCATTAATTTCTAAGTAACACTTAGAGGAGATCAGTAATTAAAAGAATGGAGCACCACCTGCAGGGAAAAGCAACTCAACTCTTTCAATTGTTACAGAAATAACAAGAACAGGCAAAACAGGAGGAGCAAAAAGGACCATCAGATATTCATAATGGGGCAAAAGGTCAACATATTAAATTTAAGGGCAAAGTGCCAACATTAAAAGTAAATTTGTTTACTATAATGCTCTAAGGAAAGTCTACAGTTAACAGCATTTTATATGGATGGATGTTTAAGCAAAATAATTACAGATCTCCTTTATTTATTTATTTATTTTTAAGAGGAACAGAAGAAACAAGTCTGTTTACTGAATATTTTATCCATTTTCTGCAGCAGCAGCAATAGTCTACACAAAGCCTCACAGGTAAGTAGGATTTGGTTTTCAGAGCAAATTCTAATTCTGGTTACTACACTTCAAGTTTACAGGTAATAATCTGAAACAATACTAAGCAAAAGAAACAGTCAAGGATGACACAATCAAATAGAACTTTATGTGTCAAAATGTCAGAGAAAAGAGCATGTTTACATCAGGCTAATTTAGGCCAATGATAGAGTTATGCCTGCAAGACCAGAATACTGACGGCTGTTTACATGACTAGGGCAAAAATTAATGCTTTTTTACTAACATGTACCAGCAACACTACCATTACAGAACCCCTACTCTTTAAGTAAAGAAAAATATCTTTCTTTCCAGCATTTGCTATATCCAAGTTCCATCTTGTTCTCAATTTACTCCTAGGAGAATTTCTCTTGAATGTAGATTGTTTATCAAATCACTGGGAAAGAAATACTTTGGAGAAAAAATGCAATAAACCAATTTCAAACTAGTCTGTGAAAGAACAAGAAAACATGTTTCCAAAACTCAGTAAATTGAAAAGCAAACCTGACAACTTGCAGAAGTGGCAAATATTTTCCATTCAAAAAAGTTTTTAAATTATTGTATATTGGTACTGCGTATCTCTCACTCAAACTTCATAATATTTTTCTGTTTGGTAACACAATATTAAATGACTGATAGCGATGAGAAATTTAAAATGCATAAGATAGTACCACTAAAAGTAGGATGTCATTTAATCATTCTGGATTTAATTTTATGAACAGGTTCAAGTTCTCTTATATGGTTTCAGCCAAGCCAGCAGGCTCTTTAGCAATTCAGTAGCTGTAATAATCTAAAGTCCAAGAAAATTATATTCAAGCTTGGTACTATTTTAAAGCAGGAATCTTGCTATAAGGAGGAACGTTGGTGTGGAGAAAGTATTAATGTAAAGAAGTAAATAAAATACATCCTTAAAGACCAAGATAAATGCTCCTCCTGTTCAAATAATTTGTAAGAATATAACACTGAGATTTTATTAATTATAAAATGAAGTGAAAACTATAAAGCAAAGCACATTTAATTGAATATGACAGAATGCATTACTGATTAGCATGAAAGAGGACTCAAATTTCCTAATTAAATTTGGAAAGTTTAGGAAATTAGAAAACTATGTTTATCATGTGAAAGCAACATGCTTGGCATGAAAGTGAGAACAAGACGCAGCAAATAAATACATATTAGACTTCAGCCTTTGACAGAAGTAGCTGACTGCAGTTAATATCCAGTGTTAGTCTGTTAAGTCAAGGAAAGCCAATTTATTAAATGAGAAAGATAAAATACACAGAAGTCCATGTGCTAGTCAAACTCTGAGAAGCACCCAACTTCTTTGCTTTCATTTCTGCTGGTGTCAGGGTGTGGTAAACTGGGTAATGCAATGCCTGAATCCCAGGCCATCCTCACTACCAACAGATCAGATCTAAAAAGCTTACTCCATTCTGCCAAGTCAACTTTTTTGTGGCTGCTTTCTCTATCAGTTTTGTGAAATGACTCAGCTTTAAAAGAAACTCTGTTTTAAACTGGTAATTATGGAGATCCAGCTAGAGAGAACTCAGTTAACCAGCAGACCTATGGGCTAATGAAGTAGAAAAATAAAGATTGGCAAGGTGAAGGATGACAAGCTTTTAAATCAGTGCTGCCACTGACAGACAGTAACATACAATCATCACCCCAGTCACTCTAGGTTAAACTGGGCACAGATCTCTCAGGATATGGTTTCATGAGAACTTTAAGAGCATAACCAATTTTAGGAGTCCTTTTAGTACTTCATCCCTGCACCAAAGAGCAGCATGTTCTTTAGCGCATCAGTTTTCCAGGAATAATGAGTACAGTGGAAATGATTCAAGCATACATGATCTATGTACAGTAACTGTTATTGCAAAGGCTGTATAATCAGAGGCAGAGCTTCTGCATGTACAGTAGGAATCAGCTGTAGTAACCACCACCACCGCCACAACAGTTTGAATGAGATGTTCCTAGGACCAAAATTAGGCTCTGGTAGTTTCAGGCAAACATCTGGAGAAGAAAAATATTCTGTGTTTCACTTCATAACCATTGCATGAAAACACCAAAATGTTGTAATCCTCAGGGAAACACCCTGAAGAGCACACTCAGGAGGCAAGACCCAGAAGCAATAATGAAGAATAT
>JANHGB010056296.1:0-19828 GCA_026283785.1 Coracopsis vasa
TCTCATGCAACAGATTAGCAGTGCCTGACCACCTCTCTGAGCGACCTGTGCCAGCATTTACCACCTTCACCATAAAGAATTTCTTCCACACATCCAGCCCAAATCTCCCCACTTTTAGTTTAAAACTATTACCCCTCATACTATAGAAAACAGGCCCTGCTAAAAAGACTTCCTCCATCTTCCTTACAGATCCCTTTTTAAGTACTGAAAGGCCACAATAAGGTCTCCCCAGTCTTCTCTTCTCCAGGCTGAACAACTCCAACTCTCTCAGCCGTTCTTCATAGGAGAGGTGTTCCACTCCCTTGATCATTTTTGTGGCCCTACTCTGGATCATCCCCAACAGGTCCATATCTTCTCGCTACCGAGGACCTCAGAGCTGGACACAGTACCTCCAGGTGAGGTCTCACCAGAGCAGAGGAGCAGAATGACCTCCCCTGACCTGCTGGCCATGCTCCTTTGGATGCAGCCCAATATACAATCAGCCTTCTAGGCTGCAAGCATACATTGCGGGCTGATGTCCAATCTTTCATCCACCAATATCCCCAGGTCCTTCTCCTCTGGAGTACTCTATCACTTCATTCCCAGCCCATATTGATACCAGGGCTTGCCCTGACCCAGGTGCAGGACTCTGCACTTGGCCCTGTTGAGCCTCACAAGGTTCAACCATCAAAGTAGGTTTCACACCAAATACTGTACTTCAAATACACATTTCAGAATCAAGTGAAAAACAGTAATTTCTGAGGATTAATTCTGCTTACAAACAGCAAGTTTTCTATAGATGCATGACTTATTCAAATGCAGTTAGAAAATCAAGGCTTTAATTTGAACTTTTACAGTGAAATATTCTGAGAACCAGCTAATGGTGGCTACTGCAAGGTTTCTTATTTGCTCAGAAGAATGCAAGATAAATCAGTATGATGTGACAGGAGTGTGTGAACAACTTGCGCTCATTTAATATCAGCGAGGTTTCCTTGCTACATAAAATCAAATAAAAGGTCTTTTGCTTGCCTTTTCATAAATCCTCACTCCTGAAGCAGTGCCCCTTTCCAGCTGTTTTATCAAATTTCTTGTGTTACAATTTATCCAACTAAACAGACCTGCAGATGGCTGTAGGTTAATGTCCTGGGCTCAGGGTAGGGGGTGTGAGCTGCAACATGAATTTATATGGTATTGAGAATATTCTGGCTGCTAACTCAGGCACCCATTGAGGACAGATGCCCTCAATTCCTAACACTTTGCAGCAGTAAGAAAGTCACAAACAAACAAAGAATCAGCAACAAACTTAAGAAATATCCTCAGCTTTAAGACACTGAAAAGAAGATACCAAAATGCTCCTAAAAAACCACCAAACACACACAAACAAAACAAATCAACCCAAAACCATGCATATCTTTACAGTCTTTGTGGAAGCCAACCTGGCAATGTCAATAATGGCAATGTCAAAACTGTATCTTTGCAATGAGTACATTTTGATAATCAATGCCAGCAAGATCAGACAAAGTGAATTCCATTTCTTGATTACAACAAACAGTGTGCTTTTAATGTTCTATATTACCTAAGGCTGCCGTGCAGCTTGCCTAACACCATCAAATCTTAGGAGCTGTAGAGCAAAACGTTTGGGCAACAGCAACGACACTTGTGAGATGTATGAATATAGGTTCTTTCTCTTCCTTCTTGTTACAAAGTGAATGTTGAACCAAAGCAGACTGGTATCTCAGTGGCTACTGAGGCTTTTTCTACAACCACTACTACAGAAAAAGTACCTTATTCTCTAGTCACTGTGAAACTGTTACGCACAGTAAAAGAGAACATACAAAGTACACTTATCCTTTAGCAACTATTTAGCTAACAAAACAACTAACTCCTAAGAAACTATGCAGTATGAAAAGATACATGCCTTTTATGGTTCTCACCTATACAGCAGTCCTTGCAGGTGGAAAATAAGTCTCAATGTGCACATTCTCCATGTATAGTAGTCTTAAATTGAATCTATAAAAGCTCAGAGTCCTGTGCTTTACTCAAGTATACACAACATTCACAGTTTTAGCAATGTATTCATGCCCTAAACAGCACAAAAGTAATCTGAATTTTTCCATTTATGCATGACATCCAGTTATCACAATGTCTGACAAATGCAACCACACTTTCAAAAGTGGAAGAGAGGCACAGCAGCACTTGGATTGCACAGAAGACATGCATTTTTGCTCCTGCATGTGTTCACTGTCCTACCTATGAAAGTGAGGGGCTGATAAATGAAGAAAACACATCTCTCTTTGTAGTTAGGGGAGATCTTATCACTTTCTATCTTTCTTATCTCTCTCTGAAAGGAGGAGGGGTATTGACCTCTTCTCCCAGGGAACAAGCAAACAGAAAATGGCCTCAAATTGTCCCAGAAGCGCTGTTAAGCACTGGAACGGGCTGCCCAGGGAAGCAGCAGAACCTCTGTCCCTGGAGGCATTTAAAAGATGTGCAGTTGTGTTATTTAGGCACATGGTTTAGTGGTGGACGTGGCAGTGCTACATTGATGATTGGACTATGATTTTCAAGGTCTTGTCCAACCTAAACAACCTTATGATACTATGACTAGATTCCCTTTACAGGCACACAGAGGGAAAAGAAGTATTTTTTGTCAGTCACTGCTCATTTCATCCTGTGATAGATATCTAAAATACAGTAAAGAGATCTTCCTCCAAAGCATGCACTTATCTCCAGCAGCTACAGGACCTGAGGTGACTACCTGATATATACATATGTAGTTCACGTGCATCTATAGCTAGACAATATGAAAGTCATCTTGAGTAACTGTTTTCTTAGAAATCCACAGTATATTGCTTTCAAATAACCTTGCTTATTTCTCCGTAAGAGGCATTCCTTGAAAGGGTGATGCCATATTTCCACTATATGAGCTCTTCACTGTGTATATAACATCAGAAGATATTATTTTTTAAGAAAAAAAAACAAACCAAAACCCCAAAAAAAACACAAAACCAAAAACCAAACCAACCAACCAAGACCCCAACAAACCAATCAGAAAAACAAGCAATATTTTCTTACCATGGCAGGAGCCATCCACTTCTTCATATCCTACGCTGCAGATGCATCGGCCTAGAGGCACAAGCCAATCCCCATCTGCTCCGCAATACAATTTTGGAGTATCACGTTCCTCAGCGCTCTTCACACAGGAGCCCCGTACTTCCACCAAAGAGGAAGAATCAACCCTTGGAATGGTATCAGGAAACACAGCCAAATTTCGGACTGTGAAAGGGCACTTTTTGTAATAAACACGGACTGAGACCAAAGCAATGCATGCTCCGATGTCCTGAAAAGCAAGATAAAATCCTTTCTTGTTTATTGGCCCAACCTCACGTACTTCTGTGTTGAGTTTAAGAATGCGGTCACCCAAGTCCATCTGGGTGAAGCTCTCATCAGCTGCAATAGTATCAATTTTAGTGTATTGGTTTGGTTTGAATTTTACTCCATGAGACTCATCTGACTCCATGTAGTAGAGATTGAAAGTTTCCTTGCAGGTTCCCAGCACCCATGGAATACTGTTACAGTCCCTCAAGGTAAATTTCATTTCCACGTAAATTTTCTGTGCAGCGTCCCGGGAGATCCAGTTTGTTTGAAGCCAGTTGTTTTGGTTTGGTTCCATCACATTACATACCTGGTAAGTATGAATGGGACGATTGTGTTCATCCATTTCAGTTATGGCATCCCACTGAAAAGAAGAAAAATGTTTTAAAACTAAGAAAAATATGTATTATGCATATACACAGAACCCACGTATACACACACACGCTCCATGTATATGAACCTAGGGCCTAATTATTTTAGTGGAAAGACAGTAGTGAACCTAGGGCCTAATTATTTAAAATACAGTGAAAAGACAGTAGTTAAAAGCAGCTACCAACCACAGAATGGTACAAGTTTTATTTCAGAAACACTGTGATAAATGTCCATTAAGAAAAACAGTTTTTCCAAATGGCTCAGAGATGAGGGCAATACTGGTCATGTTTATATTAACAAATTCTGTAAACCTGAGAATATTCCTGGACATGTCATTCTGTGCAGAAAGGATTTGCTGGAACAGTCCTGTTTGGTATGCTGGTGGGCTGGCTCTGACAGTCCCCCAGGCAATTCCCACAGCTCAGGCACTTGCAGCAATTGGCAGCTGGGATACAGCCACTCTGATTTGGTGGGTCTGAGGTGTCTGGTATAGGTTGTCCTGCTTTACACAATTGCATAGAAGCATTTAACTGTATAGACAGAGATGCTACATTTCTGGCTCCACAACGTCTGCATTACACTAAAAAAAATCAGTCACAGGTATCATACCACAGTTGATGCCTTTACAAATTCTCTTTCTTACAGTTCGGATGTGAATGAAATTTTTTACTGTCCCCTCAAAACTGTGATTTTAAATCATCTCTGGAATTCACGTGGAAAAAGGAATTCCAAGTGCTGCCAGCTGCAACTGAAGGATAGGGATTCCTGGTCACTGCAGCATGCACCTGGAAAGCATGCCAAAAAACCCCTGGGATTCTTCCTATCACAGCAGGAACAATATCATCATCTGAAGGTCTTATCCTAGGAATCACAAAACATACTTCTTATATGATAGCCAGACAATGGCAAATACTTGGCAAACAGTCTGTTGAGTTTTAAGAGGTTCTTAAGTAGTCAAGGGTTTCTGGCCTCTGAACGTATTCAGAAAGGGCAAAGCTGCTGCTTCAGCATTCAGAGTTGGTCAAAATTGATCACGGACTAAATAGCACAGGGCTTCTCATGCCATTCTCCCCAAATTGGTTTGAACTATGATTAAAGCCTACCCTCTAGTAAGCATTGTAACACCCCAAGTAGATCTTGGCTTTCGGAAAGGAAAAGGGGACTTTCATGCTCTAGCTGGCTAGGCCTCTTCCCTTTTGGCAAGCATGAACCCACACAGCTTGAATTGATTCAAAATTCCACAGCCCTGAAGGATTAAATGTTCAAAAATGTATTTTAAATAAAACTAATTAAAATCCACGGCTCCAAGCTGTAAAACTGCATCAGAAGAGGTCCTTTAAAAACAAAGCAGGTAAGTCTCTCAGTCACCGATCCCCAGCTTCTCTAGTATATGCGTTACATAAGCCAAAGGCATGCCACCATTTTCATCACATATAAAACATGTACTATAAGTTTAAGCATTATTACACAAATTTCACATTATACACTAATATAACCACAATGTAGATGGGGGGGGGGAGGGGAGGAAGAGAGGGCACAGAGTAGCAAAGACAACAAACCACCCACATAAACTCAAAGAAAAACACACAGAAACAAAAACCCCAGACAACACAAAAGGTTTTCTGCATTTGTGTCAAGCTACATCAAAAGGGGGATGTTTAGATTGGATATAAGGAAGAAGTTCTTTATTGTAAGGGTGGTGAGGCACTGGAATGGGTTGCCCAAGGAAGTTGTGAATGCTCCATTCCTGGAGGTGTTCAAGGCCAGGTTGGACAGAGCCTTGGGTGACATGGTTTAGTGTGGGGTATCCCTGCCCATGGCAGGAGGATTGGAACTTGATGATCTGAAGATCCTTTCCAACCCTAATTATTCTATGATTCTGTGATTCTATAATTGTTTTATTATTTAAAGATGATAGGTGATAAAAACATATTAAACCCAAACACATATCTTGCTCACCCCACAACTAAGTTTAGGAGTGCTTTTAGATAGCGGCATATGTCCACAGTGTCTAAAGCTTCATGGGAAGAAAGGAGTAATAGGACAGTAATTGAGTTCATCTTAAGTGCATACCTGGACATAGGTGCATGTAAGCACACATTATTATTAATTATGAAATTAAGTGTACCCATAATCCTGCTAGATCAGTATATTTGGGATTCTGTAGCTACTAAATGTTTCCTCTGCTGCTTCCACTGTCTTTTGTAGGTGCATTATATCCACAGATTCTCAACCAGATTCTGAAATTCTGCGTCCTGTGAGTTTGACTTTACTGGTCCAGAGAAATCTAGCAGCAACTTGGTATCATGAAGTACCAACAATTGGTATCAAAGGAGACTTGAAACCAATGCAGGTAATACCATGGCAAAGCAGAGATGCATCAAAAGTTACGTATATTCTCAGAATAGTATTTAGCCTAGTGAAGGAGCTTGTGAACTCGTTGCAATTTGTAATTATTACAGTGTTAAAAGACTTCCAGCTTGACTGTCTAATTTCTAGATCTGTTAGAGTTTTGATACTGTATAATGAATAGTTTTGATGTAGCAGCAAGCATTTCATACAAATGGAGTAAAACCTATTGTAATTTTTCTGAGGGTCTGTTGGAGCGATCCTTTGACTCAACAGTCAGGAAATTCCTTGTGGCTATCTGTTGAGTTAGCATTTAAAATCTAGATTTCAGATTTTAAATTGTTTAATCTGTAATGTTCAGGTTATTTGAGTGTTTAGATTTATTAGAAATGGGAAGGGTAGATGTGGATCTTTGATATACAACAGGTAAAAATTATGGTTGATGTGTTTGCAGAGGGAGGGTTTTACTTTTTCTCTACATTAACCACATGGGTCGAAATGGACTGGGGGGGCTTTTACTTGTTCATGAGTCCTAATTCATTGCTGTATCTGTGTTGTGGCCAAACGTGGCACCGTGAAAATGTAGAAAAAATATTTGAACACTGTAATATGGGTTTAGTGACTGCATCTTGTGACTTGATACTGCTTATTTTTTTTCACGCTGATGTTATAATTGGATTCAGATCCATTAACTCTTTAAAAGCCTACTGAATGGTGTATTTCTTTAGCATATACAATGTAAATCTTGACATTGATGTTATCTGGTAATGTTTCTGGATTGCTTAATTGTTAAGAAGTGCTTATGATTCTCAATTACTCTCATTTTTAGCAGGCAAAAAGCTTTTGCGAGACTGGAAAGTGTTTCTCATGTGGAGTGTTAGTGCTTGTTGTAACTCCTGTTCATAACAAGTAACAAATGGTATTTTAGGAAAAATGGGCAAATCATTTCGGGTTATTTGGCCAGGATCATTTTGACTAGACAGCTTGTGTATGGTGGAAGCGGCATGTTGTTTCTTCTCAACATTTGTGGACTGTGTTGGAAAGAAATACTGTCACTAAAAATTAAATTGTGAGTTTGTCACTTTACAGATTGCGCTTAGTGAAGAAGATCTAACTGTTGTCATGAAAATTTTACTTAAAAACCTTGGAGGAGCTTCTTCCCAGCCAAATACTGTGCAAGAAAACATTGAAGATACACAGATACTTAAAAAAGGGAAAGTTCCAAGTGAATCAGATTTCTGTGAGGGTATGTTTGTAGCTTTTGTAGTGTGTTTTTTGTGATTCATCTTTTATAATATGATAACTCTTCAGTATAGCAATGACTCTTATAAGTTGCATGTGGTTTGAAAAAGAAAGGCAAACCAATTATGTTTATGCACAGTTATAACAATTGAGGATGTTATTAGTGTTCAAATAGTGTGTTAGTATAAGCAGTGTATATCTCTGGATGAAATACTGTTAACGCTTTGTAAAGATCTTTTTATTTGTGTCCCAAACTTAACATTCTCAATGTAAAAAAACTACTGTTCAACCAATACTAGTTTTACTATAGTATGAGAAGAGACTAGAAGGAAGAGTAGTGCAAACTCCTTGAGCAGTCCTGGTACTTCCTGTAGTTGTTCATTAAAGCCAATCAAGAGCTGCAGTAAATTAATGACAGTGTTCTTTCAAGGTTCTTAAGCTGTTCTGTGGTGGGTAACTTTACATGCATTGAATAGAACAAAGTGATGTTGAGTAAATGAAAGTGTGGCATGTTCTGAGTAGTCTCACAGATTTGGGGCTTTTCCTCCTTTTGTGACTTTCTGATCTTAATTGAAAAAGAAACAAAACAACAACAGCAAAGCCCAAATGAGCAAAAAGCAGCAAACAAAGAAAACCACCAAACCCTCCCCCCAAACTTGCTGTTCTAACAAAATGTAAAACTGTTTTCTTTTCACTGCCAGGTCCTCTTCTTGCATCTGGACAAAAAAGTGTTTCTGCAGTTCAGTCTTCTGTGGAATGTTACACAACACTTACATTTGACTTTAATTTTGAGTCACTTTCAGTAACTCTCTACAACAGTGATATGAATCAGGTTTGTGACAAAGCTCTTATCATATAAGTGGAGTGGGGAACTTTGGCTTCTTCCACAGATGGAACTCAGGATAGTAAACCAGAGATTCGTTGGTTGTGTTGGCTTTGGAATGCCTGCTTTATGGAGCTTATGCAGTTTATCCTGGAATTTTGAGGTCTTATGGGCAGAGAATGTCCTTAATTTGAAGGATGTAAGTACATTTCTAAAAATCCCACTGAAAAAAGGCAGTAAACCAGCCAAGAAAAAACACTTGGCGTTTGATTTGGTCATTCCAGTTATCAAAAAAAAAGATCCAGTGTATACATGGCCAGGCTTCTTTTCTGCATATCTCTGACTGTCAGCAATAGTGAGAATCTTTCCTGTGCTGAAAAGAGTAGAGAAAGACGTGCAATATTGTCTTATTTTTATGACTTCATATGCTTTGTCCTGATGGGAAGGTGCTTGCTTTTTAAGTCTTGGTACTACAGGCCAACTTGTATTTTCTGTTTTCTCACTGAGGTACTTTAATTTATATGAATGGAAAGCTAAAGACAGCAACAGTCCTAATCAGATCCTTAAATTCGTGGATCAAAATGCATGTGGCTAGCAGCAAGGGGAACATGGTTATTACTTTGTACTGTAATAACTAGTCCTACTGTTTCTCATTATGTAGAAGTCTCTGCTTTCGCTGCATAGTGACAAATTACGCCTTGGTGAACTTCGACTGCATCTCATGGCATCATCAGGAAAGATGTTTTCAGATGGGTCAATGGATATTAATGTTAAACTCAAGGCATGTACCCTGGATGATCTCAGAGAAGGAATTCAGAATGTGACTGCAAGGTAAGTTTGAGTGCACACAAAATGAAAATACTTCATGCAGTTTGTTTCCTTGTTCTGTCGTTTGCTTCACGTGGGATGGATAAAACTTCAGTTTAGACTGTTTAGTGGAATAGGGCTGTCAGTTGTGCCTGTCACACTGTGCACTAAAGCAGTGAATGTAGCAATGAACAAAAACATTGGGGATAAAATGATTCTGTGAATGATGTCATTTTAATAACATTGAGAAAGTTTCTTCTTTTATACATTGAAACCAGGTTATCCAGAATAAATAAATGTCTGGGAGGATTGAATCATAGTATGGTTTCGATTGGAAGGGACCTTAAAGATGATCTAGTTCCAACCCCCTGCATGGAAATATTACAGTAAACTGTGTATAACAGCTGAGTAGAGAGCAACTGCCTCAGCTAGAGATATCTGTGCACTGAAACTTCAGTCTGATTGGTACATGCCACATATGTAGCTTAAAAACTGTATCACACAGATCTTAAATTGAAATTACTGTGGAACTGTATACTCTCTTATTTCTGGAGGAAACATAGATTGCTTGTTATAATTCTTATTTACAAACGGCATGGGGAGAAAAAAATTGCACTACTTACACATCCTTGTTTTTCTAGATCTGTGCGTTCTGGTGTTTGAAATATTTCTTATTAAACTTGTTTTCTAGGATGATAGACAAGAAAGATGACACAAGTGACACGTCTATGATAGATATAAACTACAAGCAGGATAAAAATGGAACTGAAGTCGTTGCTGTCCTTGACAAGCTGTACATATGTGCCAGTATGGAGTTTTTGTTGACAGTAGCAGATTTTTTCATTAACTCAATGCCAGCATCCTCAACTGAAAGATCTGCGCAGTTGCAATTGAAGCATGTTGCTCCTGGGAAATGGAAGCCAGAAACAGGTCTGTAAAACTTATTTCCACCTCCCACTGCAACTCCCTCCTTTACAGACTTCATCCTGAAAATAAATCATCGTTAAGTATTTAAGATGCAATCTTGCTGTCACACTTAAGAAGTTTATTCTTCACAATGTGCAGATTGGCCACTTATACCATTGTTTTAAGCAGTAGTAGTTGTAAGACTGTTTAGTAGAGATGTGCTCTTCAGCAGAGCTAAATGTAAAAAAATCACTCATGCTAAATAGGATTTATTTCATTCCTTTGTAATGTAGTATTGCAGAGGAAGCATCTTTAGGATAAAAAGTGCCATGTATAGAGTAGTTAAGGATTTAAAAAGAACAACCTGCTCTTGGGACTACCCAACTGTGCTACTGGCTGCCAGTAGCCTGCTTTGGTTTTCCTTTAGTGCACCAAACCTCAATTTGGCACCTGTTCCATTGAACAGATGTGATAATCTGATATTGCCAGCAAGTGTTAGATGTGAGTAACCCTTACAGTGAGTCCTAGTGTGCAGGAGGGTCACACACCACCATAATGCCTATCACTGAGAACCAAAGTGACTTGAATCCATCACTAGGTTAGAGTGCCTTGCTTTTAACTTGGATAAATATGTTAAGATTATCTCCTTCTGTTTGGAGATTAGAGTGTTTAGACAAGAAATTGTATATTGCTGATTTGGTTTCAGTCACTCTGAAGAAGTTTAGGAACTTTAGGAATTGAACCACAAGATAATTATTTCTAACTTGGCGTTGTAGTGCCAGTGCTTATGTTGACTACAGTGTATAGAGCTAATACTGGTTTTTTATAATGTTGAAACAAAGAGCTTCTTCAAAACAAAACTTGTGACCAGTTTACTGCTCACTTCTGAACACTGTGTCCTATTCAGTTTCAGCAATGTATTCCTGTAAGACATTAATTGTTAAATTTGTACCTCTAAATTGTGTAGCAATTTTTATTCATGGTTCAGGTATTATGTGCATAATAATGCTTTCAAACATCTTATATTCAATGGGGTTTTTTACTTCACAGAAATATCTACACGGCCAAATATGACAGTAAAAGCTGTGATCCTAGATCCAGAAATTGTATTTGTTGCTAATTTGACCAATGCTGATGCCCCTGCCTTGAAAGTTTCCTTCCAATGTGATTTTTCTCTGACATCTGGAAAGCTTGCACAAAGGATGACTGCTCAAGTGAAGGGCTTCAAAGTGTTGGCCTGTGCTTTTCTCAAACCAAAAGAAGACAACAGCGTTACTACAGTAAGAAAGAATGTTGTTACTCTGAAATGTGGTATTTTATCGAAGCAGCATCCCTGTGTTCTATTATGGGAATAAAAAGTACAAGAACATTAGGAAAGCTTAGATTGCAGGAGTTATATTAATAATCAAATTAATTTTTCGCTCAGGTGTTACGGCCATGTTCTTTGGTCATGGAAAATATGGTGCATGCCTCAGGGATGCAAACTGTGGTAGTAACAATAGAAGAACTTACTATAAAGGTAAGATTATTGAAACTGTGTTTGGAGGAATGGGTGTTTCTCAAGCTGTAGCTTGGGGTTTATTTTTTTAACTTTACATATTGCTGTTTAAATTTTCAATTTTCCCTATGAGTTGAATGCCAGAATTAGCCATTTATCCTTTTTAATGCTGCTCTGGGTTAGAAAACAATCATTACATGTTCCTTGTTTTGACAAGTTCTTGCCAAAAAAAAGGACTAATCTAAAAACTTCAGATACTGGCATCCTGCTACCAGTTTCTTTCAAATTTATGAAACAACCCTTTCCCACTGGTGTCTCCACCACTGCTTTTCTCTTCAGAGAGACTTGTAAGCAGAAATATGCACACAAGTGCATGTGAAGCTAAGACTGTTAACGTGATTTCCATGATTAAGTTACATCTCTTGTAAGGGCCTTTAATGCTGCCTGCTTGTATGAAGAACACGAGAGATATTTGCATTTTCCATTGGTGATATCTTTTGTATGCTAATCAGTTTTAAAACGTTTTGAGCTGTAAGGGATTTTTTTTTCTTTGTTCAAGATCTCACCTATAATTCTGAACACCGTAATGACCATTATGGCTGCCATAAAACCCAAACCAAAAGAGGAGGATTCTAAAGGACTGACTGAAGTTCCTGAGAACTTGTGGCAAGTGAAGCCTATAGACGAGTGCAATGCTTGGTTTCTTGGTGTTGATGTAGCCATGGAAGCAACGGAAACTTTTACGGACCGTGAACATATTTTGAAACAGGAGAAGTTTGACATTGCAGTGAAATCTGTTCAGATCACCTTGGAATGTGGTCTGGGTCATCGTACTGTCCCTTTATTGTTAGTTGAATCTGTGTTTTCAGGTGTCCTTAAAAACTGGTCCTCAATGATGGCAGTCACTGCTGATATGTCACTGGAGGTATGTAGAATCAACTTGTTAGTAGTTTAAAACACTTCTTCATGTTTCATAACATTCAACTAACTGTTTAGTACACTTTCTATGTGCTAAATTGATAATGGGTTTGGACTGTAATGCTCCTTGGAGTTCTTTAGTAGTCAAGCAAGAATGACTGTGCATAATGTAGTTTTTAGAGAATCTTTGCAATCAGTGGCAAATTTTAGTAGCAATTGCTACTGTGGAATAGCTTAATCTTCCTTTTTTATCTATTTTATTTGCATGTTCACTTCTTGCTATAAGAACAATGAAGTTGGCTTAGTTGACTATTCCCATTTATCTCTTATTGACCACTCTTTTGTTTCTGTAGCATTGTGTGTATTGGTAAGATAGAATTTACACTCTATTCTCAAAATCTTCTCTGCAGCTTCGATTGTAATCGCACCTTACTTGTTTTGCCAGCTATTGAAACTCTTTTCCCCAAGATATGGTAATTTGAAGATGATATAAATCTCTTACAGAGGCAGCATGTTAATTTTTGAAGCTATTAAAAGTTAATGCTAGACCTCCAAAATGTGAAATGAACATTGATTGTTTTCTTAGCACTATATTTTTTTATACTGTTAGTGGAAAGAACTCGGTCCTTTATTTTTAGATGTCTTACTTAATTTTGGTTCTTTCTTTAGATACATTATTACAATGAAACCTATGCAGTGTGGGAGCCCCTTATTGAACAAATTGAAGGAGGAAAGAAGCAATGGAGTTTAAAGCTGGAAGTATGTAAACAGACTTGAAACTTTGTGAGGAAGCTTTAACAGACAGCTCTTACTAAAAAAGTTTTATGTGGCAAAACATGAACCTCTTGATTGCTGTTGCTTTGAGAGCCAGGCAATTTTACATTATAAAAAATCAATCTTTAGACATCTTAAGGTTTTTCTGAATAAAGCTAATGCATGGGCAAAATGTAGTGTGTTACCACATATACGGAGAAGAAAGCAAGTTGTGTATGATTTCTGTTTGTGTAAGGTGTTAGAGATGCTCATGGGAAAGTAGGTTTTCTTTTGCTTGGTGAAACTGTCAAGTGTAGGTCCATTTATTTTTTTGTTTTAACAGAGGAAAAGTAATGTATGTGTTCATAGTTGCCTAATGCAATTTTTGTTTTAGATGAAGACTAACCCTGTCCAAGAGAGGAGTCTGATGCCTGGAGATGACTTCATTGTTCTTCCGGAGCCACAAACTGCAGTTAACATATCTTCGAAGGATACAATGAATATAACAATATCCAAATGTTGTCTTGCTGTATTCAGTAATTTAGCCAAGGTAGTCCCAGCAGGCAGAAGGTGTCAAATTATGTGGTTCTGTAGGAAGTTTTTTTTCACTGTGATTAGTCCTTTAGGGTTAACAAAAAGGTGATGCTAGCTTTTGAAAGAAGTTTCTGTGTTAGAAATTTACTTCACTTCCATCTTTTCTCTTTAATAGAATACTAAGAAAAGTATTAATTTCAGTATTTGCCTTCAAATCGTAGAAGTAGAATATTTAGTATGTTAAATATATTTTTTTCCTATTTTTCTTGTGATAGTAGGTGTGCTTATGAATGTCCTATGCTCCCCTTCTTCTCCCTTCTTTTAGGGGAGGGGAAAAATTTTGGTTACTAAAGCAGGTTATTTTTACTGAATGTGTTATTGCCATTCAGTTCTTAGTTCTAAATGAGTAACAGTTCTCTAAGTTAGTACTTGCCTACACTGTAAGTCTCTGTCGGCAGTCAGTTTCCATGGCTTCTGTGTAATCAAACAAATGTTTGTAAGCGTAAGTTGTGGTTGAATATGAAGTATGTATGTGGTGAATGTACTTGGGACTTACGTGTTCCAGATCTGATTTTTCTCTTAATACCCAACAACTTAAAGCAAATTCCCTGTGAGGAATGTGAATGCTTGTTGTAGCATCAACATGTGCTGCAAATCACATAATAGTAATGATATTTTTGGGAAGTAAACTTTACTTCACTGAAATACTGCTATACCAAGCATAGGTATTAATATATGTATTATATTTTTTCTTTAAAATGGTGGTTCCTGGGAATGGTCTTTAAAAGCCTTTATATATATGTTGATGTGGCTATTTGTGTACAATGCCCTATATATGTTGTTAATTACAGGCATTTTCAGAAGGGACAGCATCCACGTTCGACTATTCCTTTAAAGACACAGCACCTTTTGTAGTGAAAAATGCCCTAGGTGTTTCTCTCAAAGTGCTTCCCAGCTCAAGTATACGGATAGTTGGTTCAGCTGAAAAAGAAACCATGAATGATATCGAAATTGGTCAGAACATGGAACTGGAATACTCTGGTTTTGAAGTGCCCCAAAGAGGAAAGTTGTCTGCATTGTACCGACAAGAAAGCTCCGTCTTCTCCTTGACTTTAGGTATTATGCTAGGGAACAGTGTGTGTTTTGACATGTTAAGAATGCGAAGATGGGGGAGTCAGTGCGCTTAAATTCCATGTGATCAGAATTCAGAAGTACTGCAGGCGTGCAGAAGTAGTACTCAAATCCCATTTCAAGGTACTTTTGCCAGAAAGTGCTTTGATCTTGGTTGTTGCTGAGTTTAGAGAAGATGAAGTTTGTTCAACTGGAAAATGGTAATGTGATGTGTTTTGCTTAATTAATAAGACTTTTGTATATTTTTATGGATTAGGACTTCACGGATATAAAGAAGGGGTAAACATTCCCATAGCCAAACCAGGTCGACGACTGTACAACGTCAGAAACCCTCTTGTTAATCATTCAGACTCAATCATTGTACAGATAGATGCTACGGAAGGAAATAAGGTTATTACTGTACGATCTCCTCTGCAGGTAAAAAAAACCAATCAAAGAAACCGAAAGGCTGAAAGCAGTGCTTCTCTTTCAGAGCAACTTTGCTTTTCCTCCTTAACACACTTTTTTTTGAGATCAAAAAGTTACCTAAAGGCAGATTATGAAGAAGTGATTCACTCTGTTTGTTACAAGATGTTTTTATCTATGTTCTGTTTGTGTGTGTCTTCCTGATAAATGAAAAATTTGGTTTTTACTTTAAACTTTTGGCTTTGCAATATCCTCAACATTGAGGTTGGAATATGTGCTACTTATGTGACTTGTCATTTTAAGCATGTCTTCAATTACAGTTAAGTTCATTTAACTTTAAAGTAGCAGTTTTCTCATGTACTTGCATATCACTCTCCTTCAGAATTGTATTTATTACTAAGATGCACAGAAGTCAGTTTTTCAAAGGAGTTTGTTTAAATCTACCAATGTTTATTTTTTTCCTTATTGTTACTCATACTTTTGCCTTTAGAAATTTGCACCATAGAAATGTAATGAGAATTGTGCTTTTTGATCCTAGATTAAGAACCATTTCTCCATCCCATTTATGATCTATAAATTGGCTAGAGACTCCAAGTCACTGGAGCCAATTGGCATATCCAAGCCAGAAGAGGAATTTCATGTTCCTTTACATTCATACAGGTACATTTTTTCTGTTCTGGAGGGCTAAGCTTTGTGAGACTGCACAAATACAGGGTGTGGAAGCTTAAATTTGCACTTGGAACTCTTCTGAGCTAGGCTAAAAAACCCCAAAAATGCTGCCTTTACTAAGCAATTAGTGTGCTGCAAAAGCCTTTCTGAATGGGTCCTAAAATGGATGAAGTTTGTTGTCAATGCAAAGCTATTGTGTACTATTACTCATTCTGTGATTCTTCCCATAGGTGCCATCTATACATTCGACCAACAGGAATGGTAGAGGGTCAGTTTAAAGAGTCCACGACTTACATTGCCTGGAGGGAAGAGCTACATAGGAGCAATGAAGTAAAGTGCTTGTTACAGTGCCCAGCCACCGAGACAAACTTCTTGCCTCTAATCATCAGCTCAACTGCTGTACCCGATGAACTAAACTTCATTTCAACTTACGGAGAGGAGTGGGATCCTGCTTACATTATCCACCTTCACCCTACACTGACCGTGAGGAATCTGTTACCTTACTCCTTGAGATATTTACTTGAGGTAAGTTATTTCATGATTTTATTTGTAAGTCCTTTATTTGATTTGAAGTAAGGCTATATCTACTTACAAGTGGAGGTGAATGTAGTGTGGAAGATACTGAATGTTGGGTTTTGTATTTTCTAATGTAAATAAGTCTGGATTTACATTTTCTAATGTAAATAAATCAGATGGATTGATTCTGGGAGTTTTGGGGATTAGTTCTTTTCAGTTTGGGTGTACCTGGCCAGTACTGTCTTGCTTCTTAAATGTGACTTATGTACTGGATTGGTCTGCAAGATATCTTTGGTTTCACAGGTTGAGGCACAAGAAAAAGCTTATGCTTTTCTTCTCTGTAGCTTTTCTTCTCTGTAGAAAACACAACTTCTCTCTGTTCTGGTACTTATTCTTTACTAAGGACTACTGTAAGGTCTCCCTTGCACGAATGGGAACATTTCTTTGTGGGATGCTACGCAGACGAATTTTCCTTCTCTTCCAGTATTTCCAGTATCTAGTATTTTTTTAAGACAGCTGAGTGATTTTAGCAAACAGAAAAGGTATGAGGATTTAGAGCTATCATCCTAGTTTTTTCCATTTTGTCTTACTCCTGTAGCTGGCTGTGACATTTATTTAGATCTTTCTTTCACTTCTCTGCAACATCCCAATGGCACTATTTCCAGTTTTCATACCTTCACTCATACAGCACTCAGAGTCACAGAATGGAGAACAGAGTGCCAGTGCCTTGATTGAGGAGCCAGAAACAGAGTAAAATCTCTGTGAAGTCACTGTACCCATAGATGAGTATGTGCTTATTGTCCTTTACCGTTCAAAACAGTAAAATACACTGTTTCTCAGTAAAAATTAGGAAAGCTATTGCTGTGAGTTGCTACTGCCTGAGGAAAGCTGTGCTACCAAACAGTATGGCACAGTTGCCAGCTTTCTGCCTTGGGTGTTACTTAATGTGAAAAGTCTTGGCTGTACATCTGCAGCTGTGTCCAATTCCGTGTTGCAGCCAGTCTTGTAAGTATACAAATAAGAACTCATTGCCAAAATCCACTGGAAATCATGGAGGAGAATGGGAGGGAACAGAGACAAGGAATTGGAACTAGTTTGCCTTCCTGAAATCCAGAATTAAGCAGTCTTTACTGTCCTGCAAGAAAAGTGCAATTGATCTCTAATTTTTCTTAGGATGGGGCTTAATGAAAGTGATTGGAAACTGGGACACGTGTTACCAAGGTATCCAAAATATGCATCCTGCAAGAGAAGAATAAAATGCTGTTTTTTGAATACCTAAATTTCATAGATTAAAAACTTCATCTGCCTTTTTTAATTTGGTTACAGGGAACAGCAGAAGTTCGTGAATTGACGGAAGGGAGTGCTGCAGATGTTTTTCATTCCAGAATCAATGGAGAAATAATGGAGCTCGTGTTGATGAAATATCAAGGCAAAGACTGGAATGGGCATCTTAAAATCCACAGTGGGATGCCTGAATTTTTTTCTGTATGTTTCACATCCCATTCTGCAACAGTGATGACCGTGGATGTTTACATACACACAAGGCGAATTGGAAGCCGCGTGATCTTGTCTGTGTTCAGTCCTTACTGGATAATCAACAAGACTTCTCGTGTTCTGCAGTATCGAGCTGAAGACACTCATGTGAAGCATCCAGCAGACTACAGAGATATTGTTTTGTTCTCCTTTAAAAAGAAAAATATTTTTAGTAAAAATAAGGTATGCTATTTTAGGTTTTGGTTGTGGTGGTGGTGGTGTAAAATCCTGCTCTGAGGGGGAAAACACACATTTGGAGTAAGTGAATTTTTAGGTAGTATTTAAATCTGTAGGCTTTTATTTGGCTGCTGCTTTCTTCTTCTTTGTCAATTAAATTAATTTATTGAAGTACTTTCTATGTTGTTCTGTTTTGTGTGTAGATCCAGTTATGTATTTCAACTAGCACGTGGTCCAATAGCTTTTCCCTTGATACTGTAGGAAGCTATGGATGTGTCAGGTGTTCGGCTAATAACATGGACTATCTGGTAAGATAGTTTTCTGTGTTTTGTGGGGGTCTCGTGAGGTTCTTTTGGCTTGTCTTCTTTTTCTCCTTAAGGCTTTTGTTTCACTACTTGCAGTGCTTTTAAATCATGATGGTATTTAACACCTAGGGTAATAACTTTTATGCCACAGCCATTCAGGTCTGCACGAGGTGACAAGTAGTTTCACCAATAGACATTCCAGTGTAATTCCTAAACATATGGTTTATACCCCAAATGTATAGTATTAGACAGAGGTGAACTCACATAGTGGATGTGAGAGTTCATATCCAAAATTCCAGATTGTTTGCAAATGTTTAGGTCTTCACTCAGCAGCCTTGTTTAAGACCACATTTCCACAATTAAGCACAATAAAGGATCTACTTTATAATATTATGCAGATATGTGAGGTGTTGTGTTTCCATATACTCTATAACTGATATCTCATGATATGATCATTTTAGGTTGTCTTGATTTACTGTAGAGGCATTCCTGTTGGATTCTCCCTACAAATGCTACAGCTAGAAAATGCTACAGCTAAAGCTGTTTCTCTGCCACTGCGTTAACTGTGTTGCATAGTTTGTTCATTTTACTGCATGTTGTTCGGTTCTTCTGTTGCAGGTGTTCAGAACAGGAGTGTTATATGTTAGTCTGTACTTACAGGAAATGTTGGCTTTTCTTGTTTAATATCCTGGCTTTTCTCTTAAGCTTGTTGATTGTTTGCTCAATTTGTCCTTGTTCAACAGGTGGGGGTTAGCATCAAGATGAGTACTTTTAACCTGACCAGGATAGTTACCTTCACTCCATTCTACACAATAGCAAACAAATCTTCACTGGAACTAGAAGTTGGAGAAATTGGTCCTAATGGCTCTTTCCCAACTAATAAATGGAATTATATCTCAGCTTCAGAGGTAATGTTTCTGTTTTTTTCCTTTGGAAGTTATTGCAGACAAATGACTGGTCTCTAGCTGTCACTTAAGGAAAAAGCAGCTCTCTTGCAGAAGTTCTGTCACTTCTAATGGCAGGATATGAATACTTGACGTCTCAGAGTAAATTAAATAGCACAGGTTGCATTTGTTAGTAAATTCATCAAGTCTTTCATTTTAGATAATTGGCTAAAGGTAGATGAGCTGTTAATCAGTAGGTACTGGGGTAAGAACTAAGGCATTTGAAACAGGTTTAGTCCCACAAGACTTTGGTTTACTGCTGGCTTATTATATTGAACATATATGAACTATAAAGTCATGCATGTTTCTTGTTTTACAGTGTCTTCCATTTTGGCCTGAAAACTCATCTGGTGAACTTTGTGTACGAGTAGTTGGCTATGAAAGCACATCCAGACCATTCTTGTTTAAAGCCCAGGATAATGGTACTCTGCTGAGGCTGGAAGAATTGGTGAGACTGGCTTTGTGGGGTCTGGTCTTAATGCTTCATTTTAGCCCTGTGGTGTTGAACTGAGGAAAGCTTGACTCACCAGGGTGATCAAGATTGCAGCCTTGCGCCTTAAGCTGTTGGTGCAGTGCGCTTCAGTTCTGCCCT
>JANHGB010056298.1:0-15307 GCA_026283785.1 Coracopsis vasa
CATCCCCATCCCATCTCGCTCTCTCCTCCCTCCCAGTGCACCTCTGGCGCTTCTCCGGGGGATACCCGGCGCTCTCAGACTGCATGAACAAGCTCAAGCAGAACCAGGTACCACCAGGATCAGGGTTGGGGGGAGCAGCCTGGGCTCCCCCCATCACCTCTGCCTGACTCCCCCACCCCATCGGGGCTGTCCCCAGGAGTACCTGGAGTTCCGCAGGGAGCGGAGCCGGATGCTGCTGTCCCGCAGGAACCAACTGCTCCTGGAGTTCAGCTTCTGGAATGAGCCCCTGCCCCGGCAGGGACCCAACATCTACGAGCTCAGGACCTACAAGCTGAAGGTGAGACCCACAGAGGGAGCACCCTGCTTTGGGGGGGGGCAGCCCCCAAATCCCTCTTGGAGCGGATGAGGTCTGACTGCTCCCTCTGGTTCCTTTTCTCCTCTGTTTCTAGCCAGGGACCATGATTGAATGGGGCAACAACTGGTGAGTGGTGGCTGTGCTGGCACCCGAGGTGGGAAGAGGCCCCCCTGGATCAAGGGGGGGGCTCTTTGGGAACCTCCCCCCGTGTTGCCCCCAGGGCTCGGGCCATTAAGTACCGTCAGGAGAACCAGGAGGCTGTGGGGGGGTTCTTCTCCCAGATCGGGGAGCTGTACGTCGTGCACCACCTCTGGGGTAAGGGGGTCCCTGTCACCCCGGGGGTACCCCCACTGCAGGGCTGGCTTGGGGGGGGGCCTGGGTACCAGCTCCATCCCCTCCATACAGCCTATAGGGACCTGCAGTCCCGGGAGGAGACCAGGAATGCGGCCTGGAGGAAGACGGGCTGGGATGAGAACGTGTATTACACGGGTGAGTGGGGACCCCCGCCTGCATTGGGGATCCCCCCCCCGTGCATTGGGGATCCCCCCCCTGCATTGGTGACCCCTGTGCATTGGGGACCCCCTGTCCTGACCAGTCTCTTCCTTCCTTTCCCAGTCCCACTGGTCCGGACTATGGAATCCCGGATAATGATTCCCATGAAGATCTCCCCCCTGCAGTGAGGGGGGGTCTGCCCCGCACCCCAAGGGGCTCCCTCCCTGCCTGCACCCTGGCCGATGCTCTCCTGCCTCCCCCCCCCCCCGTTATGGGGTGCTCTGGGATGGGGGGGATGAATGCAGGCACGGAGGGGAAGGGGGGATCCCCCCATCCTGCAGCGGGTCCCCATATGGGGCAGAGGCCAGCGCTGCGGGGGGATGCAGAGGTTTGGGGGTGTCTTAATTCCTAATGATGGGCCCGGTGGGGGCCGTGTCGCCAATTAAATATTTACTATGCCAAAGCCTGGCCCTATGGGGGCAGTGGGGCTGGGGGGGGTGAATTGGGAGGAGTGTGACCAGCAGGTCGAAGGAGGTGGTCCTGCCCCTCTACTCTGCTCTCGTGAGACCTCACTTGGAGCATTGTGTGCAGTTCTGGTGTCCTCAACATAAATAGGACATGGAACTGTTGGAACAAGTCCAGAGGAGGCCATGAGGGGATGATCAGGGGACTGGAGCACCTCCCACATGTAGATAGGCTGAGAAAGTTGGGACTGTTCAGCCTGGAGAAGAGAAGGCTGTGTGGAGACCTCATAGCAGCCTTTCAGTATCTGAAGAGGGCCAATAAGGATGCTGGAGAGGGGCTCTGCCTCAAGGACTGTAGCAATAGGACAAGAGATAACGGGTTCAAACTGAAACAGGGGAAGTTTAGATTGGATATAAGGAAGAAGTTCTTTACTGTTAGGGTGGTGATGCACTGGAATGGGCTGCCCAGGGAAGCTGTGAATGTTCCATCCATGGCGGTGTTCAAGGCCAGGTTGGACAGAGCCTTGGGAGACATGGTTTAATGTGAGGTGTCCCTGCCCATGGCAAGCGGATTGGAACTGGATGATCTCACGGTCCTTTCCAATCCTAACTATTCTATGATTCTATGATATCAACACTAGCTTCCAACTTTATCTGGAAAATAAATATTACCAACTTCTGCAACTAACTTAATTCCATTACATAGATAAAATAAGTCTGCACATTTGAATTCAGATTCTTAGAGGAATTGTAGAATATTTAAATTATTTTCTTGGAAAGAGAGAGGAGCCACTTTGGGAAAAATATATGTCATTCTCTTCTGATTACTAAGAAAAGCTTAACTTCACAAGAACTCATGAACCTCATAAAACTTGGATATGCTCTTCTGTGACTGTAGAATTACCATGAATCAGTTGACCAAAAGCATCTTTAAAAATTGATGTTTCACATTAGACCTTTGAAATCCATGAAATGATTTTATTGTGAATGGATGTTGTTGTTTGGATGGGAACCCTTCAGTGCGTACTTCCATCCAGAGGAACATTTTAGCTCTCTCTGCCTCCCTTCTCAGGCACCTCACATTATCACATAGAAAAATATCACAATAGGTTGCATTGAGTTCCTGAAGGAAGACTTGGAAAGCTCAGTGTGTAAGTAGCATGCTCTTGCAGATGAATTCAACCTGCTGAGTAAGGACAGCCAACATGGGAGACAGATGTGATAGCTTGAAGCAGGATGCTCTCTGGTGTATAATGCTGTGATAAAATGTGGAACACTTATTATGATACTTTTTATAAAATATGAGCTTTTTTTTTCTTCCTGAGGCATTGAAGGAGCTCCTTTGGCTGCCTAAATGATAAGTTTTTTCCGACATCACTAGACAATAAAACACTGGCAACTGCACTACAAATATCCTCTCCAAGCATTTGTTCTACTGGAATTAACCCCTGCAACTTTCAACAACCCCATTGCTGCTGAAGAATAGCATACAAACTACAAAGAGTGTTTAGCAAGTTACTTCAGCAAGCAACCTAAGTAAAAGAAAATCTGCCTACTATGGAGAGATATATGTGTATGAATGTGTCTACTATATTCTTGGAGAGTACCCACAGTTGTGACTGTTTGTCAGAACTGAAAGAGGAACACTTTTCAACTTTTCTGTAGTTGTAAATTACGTCTAAATGAGATTTTTGCTGTTTCAGTAATGTGCTCCTCACTGTTTTAAACATGATATATTTCTCCTGGCTAAAACGCAGCAAATAGAGTTTAAAACTTCTCCTTGAGCAGCCCTCAAAAATGTTGCAAACGTTCTTGGCCAGCAACATATCCAGATTTTAATGCTTCCATCTTTCTCTTTTCTGATATGCCACTTCCAGTTTTATTATAGCTGCCACATTTCTTAGTATACTTATGTTTCAGATTTTCAAGTCTTGACAATGCCAGTATTTCTGAACAGATTAAGCATTTCCCTTTAACTTCAGAGGACTGTTGAACACTCATGAATGAACTAGTGGATTTTGTGTGTCAGCTGTATGCTTCTTATTATCACTTCAATTTACAAGTGTATCTTGCAGAGACAACCGTAAGAGAAGCCAGGTGCACTCATGCACATACACAATGCAGATTTATTGTGCTTTTCAAGCTTTGAAACCTTCAGGGTTACCCTTCTATTCTATGTATTATCAATGATGTATTGACAAACGCAGTTTGTATCATGTTGCCATAGAGGGCCCTCAGGAATAACCAAGTCCTTACCAGAGAGATGACAGCAAAACTCCTTTGCAGTCCTAAGATAGCCACCTGCTATTTTTATACCTAGGAATGGAAAACAAAAATAATCCCTTCAGCAGCAGAAATCCCTTTAAATGAATACTTCAAGATTGATAAAAGAAGTGTTTCTAAAAGCCCAAACACTTGCAATATATGTTAAATAAATGTCTGTGCTTTCCAAAATGTATCTCATATTTTTCTAGATGTTCACAAATCTAACTTCTGTACTAGAGCACCCTTTATGAGGTATGTATCATCAAACCCGTTACATTTAATTATTGTTACTTATATTACAATAGTGTATGTTTTCAAAAGGTAGATCAGAGCCTGATTGTATTATATGCTTTACAAACACAATAACTGAGATAATGTCTTGACAGACAGATGGTTCCGTTATTCACTGTATGAATCCACTGTTTATCTTGTTTTCAGTTTTGCTTCCCCATCTCAAAACAGATATGAGACAATTGGGGAAAATTTCGAGGAGAAGAATGCAGATGCTGAATCAAGGTATGGAGTGGCTTCCACTGATGGAATAATAGAGCATATAAGGCCAGGAAAAAAGATGCCTTAACAAGTCTTTGACCTCTATGACTTGGAGAGTTTGATACTTCATGAGAGGTGGTTACACACAGGAACTCTACCCCATATGACATTTAATATGCTAAAAGTTTACATAAGTTCAAGAACATACTGGACATATTCCTGGAAGAAAACCCCATGCAGGATATAAATAAAAGTAGAAGTCACTGAGACAGAAAGGACTGGAAAGTGGGAGAATATTTTGGGGAAATGTTGCTACAGGTTCCCCCTATTCATACTACTCTGTTGCAAACAATGGTAAAACTAAGATAGGAATCATAGATTTATAGAATAGTTAGGGTTGGAAAAGACCTTAAGATCATCCAGGTCCAAACCCCTGCCATGGGGAGGAATGCCTCACCTTAGACTATGTCACCCAAAACTCTGTCTGACCTGGCCTTGAACACTGCAAGGAATGGAGCATTCACAGCCTCTCAGGCCCCCTGTGCCAGTGCTTCACCACCCTCACAGTAAAGAACTTCTTCCTCATATCTAACTCCCACTAAACCATGCCACCCAAGGTTCCGTCCAACCTGACCTTGAACACTGCCAGGGATGGAGCATTCACAGCTTCCTTGGGCAACCCATTCCAGTGCCTCACCACCCTTACAGTAAATAGACTTTTCTCATGACTTCTTATGGGACTACCTGCCTACTGATGATAGCAGGATACTTGGTAACCAGTTTAAGCAAGATGCTTATTGTTTCTAATTGGTAAACTGTCATGTAGCAACCCAAACAAGCTGTCATAAAGAAAGACAGGGCATTTACTCCATGACAATGACCCTGAGCAACTTCTCACTTTCTATCTCTTACCTCTCAGTATAAAAGTGTGCTTTCTGGGAACTGATGTACTCTCAAATCCCCACTCTACTACTTCATCTCATGATAACTTATGTGTACGTTCCCAGCTCTATTAGGATTGTATTAGCTTTCCCATTATTACTGAGGAAAACAATGCATTTGTGTTATCCAGAAAACTTCTGAGAAGACTTCATGAATTTCCTACCTGACCTGTAGTCTGACATATTACTTACTCCTCTATTGGGATCTATCACATACATTTCCCAATTTGAAATGGGGAGGAGCAATCTGAATTTCTCTCCTGATCAAATGCACAGATCGTGGGAAGCACTCTGAATTAATCACAAGAGTTTTCCAGATTACATTTCATCCTGGCCCAGCTACTGTGTTTGTAATGTTTGATTGCTTTAATCCCAGTTCAGTTAGCATTCCTAATAATCTAAAAACGAGAGACATAAAAGTCCTTTGACCAGTATAATCCTTTTCCCACTTCAAAATAGAAACCTTAAAGCAATAACTGAAACAGTTTGTATACAAGCCTTTTGTAATACAACAATCAGTAAAACTAACCTACAAAGTGTAATTTTTTGTTTGAAAGTAAAACAGGCTACATTTACTGCATGTCACATAAAGGATCGTAGCTGACAAGTCTTAATATGATTGTGGTAAAACTAATTGTCTACTATTTTAGCTTGGGGCTGCTTTGCTTTAGAAGTCAAATAATGATTTTGAAGAAATACAGCAAGTCATTTTCTCTGAGAACACAGATTTCCCACTGACAGTGGCTGTTAAAAAGATTTAATGAAATCACCAGGACTTGTTTGAAGCTGGTCTAGGTACATTTTTATACTCAATCTGCACATCAATATTAATTTTTTAACACAGATGGAGGTTTTATTGGTACCCAAGAAAGGAAGTAGGAAAACAGATTACTGGAATTTCAAATTACAAACAGAGAACAAAGCTGATGGAGGCAAGTGTGAAATTAGACCTATGAAACACCAAGAAAATTAAAATGCAGTAAATAAATATGTAAATTAAAGCGGCTGCTCAAAACCAACTGTTACCAGATTACCTTCTACCTAAGCAACAATGTATTTCACTGACACCCATCTGCTTTTCCATGTTAAAGTTCTGCCAGTCAAATCATTATAGGCCCTTCTTTAAGGTTCTAGAATGTCTTGATTAAAACTAATTTCACACCGAAGTAAGCATTGCATAATTTATAATATATGTAAAAAAAAAATCAAACATAAAATCTGATCTCTGATCTATCTCCAGCTCAGGTCTTTTCTTTGCCTAATTTTTGGATGGATAAATGAGAAACAAAGTCTAAACTTCAAATTCTCAGAAGACTCTTAGGTATTTGTACCCCATTTAGGTGCTTTCATTCCTCTGAAAAAAACACTGAAGGTTTTAAAAGTTGGTTAAGATAAAAATTCAAATTATCCTTGGTAGGAATAAAACTAAATATCATAGAAGATCTAGATCTAAAGATCTAGCTATGTGTTTTGAAGGAGGAATAGGATTAGACAATTTTCTTCACATTAATGTGTCTTCTATTGCTAATTCAAACATTATTTAAATGAACACCTTTCCAGAGATGTAAAGGACGATCAAGAGTGATTTCATCCTAGCTAGATATGTTGAATTGCAAACGTGTTGAATCATTGATGGGATAAATATGACCTTCTAAATCTAAATAAACAGAAGTGTGCCTTTGGACCAGAAGAGTTACTGTCAAAATTAAATCTGAGTGATATCATTTTAACCAATTTTCATTGGAAGCACTGAAGATTTAAAACCACAAGAAAATGCTATGAAAGAGAATAGCATAAGTAAATGGGAATTATTGTGCTTACATAGAATTTTCTGGAAAAAATAAGATTGCTTGAGCAAAAAGAAATGTCCAGAATGTTTTGCAGTAAATGTATCCTCTCAGTAGTAGACAAACCAAAATACCCAGGAGGTTTGTATATTACTCATGAAAGACAGACATGGCATAAACTCTCACCTACATCACCTAGTCAGCATAAGATGTCAGATATAAAGACCATGGAGAAGCAAATACATAAAACTCCCAATCACATAGCTGTGTCTACTAACGCAAGAAGCTGAAGATATTACCACTGGGATACATATGTATCCCAGTACGTACCTACCAAAAATGCCTGTGTAGGAAAAATTAGGAAGCAGCAAGTGTCATTGTCCTTTAGTGGGAATGACCTTATGTTTGCAAAAGCTTCAGTTTACAACTGCTTACATGAGGTTAGATATAACAGAAGAAGGGAAAAATCAAAACAGGAGAAGCAGTTGCAGCTACAGGTCACATACACAGCAGAAGCCTACAACAGCAGGTTGCCTGCAGCAGCTGAGCAATCCTTGATGTATGTCTGCAATGGTAGAGTCCTGGAAAGGTAGGTTAATGGCCATGGTGAAATTACGTGGCACTTGTTTTCTTTACCTTTCCTGTCTTCCAATTTTGCATATGTGATTTGGAAAATTGTGTCCCTGTTTAGAATAAAATCTGTGGAGCAAGAATATTTTTGGGAATGTTTTGCCTTGGGTTCATTTTGTCATTGAGATGTGAGAATCATGTGTACAATGGAAACTTCTGTCATTTGAGGTACAACACTCAATGTATTCTCTCACGAGGATTCTCTAATTAATATTCTTTAAAACCCAATAACTTTTAAGGATTTAATTAACGGAGAGTAATGACATTTTTAGGTTTAAGCTGAACCTGTTTCATCAGTAAGTACTTTCATCCTTCTTTGTTCTTTCCCTCTTAATGCACTTTCTACTTGACAGTAGAAGTGCTTTGCTTTTTCAATTTACCAAATAGAAAATGCAGCAGGTGATGCTTCAGATGCCCCTTTAAATATTGTCTATACAAGGAAAGTACACCAAATTCTGGGAACAGCTATTTTATTTACTTTTAACTAATTTTTCAATCTTCTGTGTTAAAGCAGAAGTACCTCTTTCTATATATTCTCCTACTTTTCCAACCTTACTCTTTCAAACTTACTCTTTCATTTCTTTCCTAGTTTTCCAGAAAAAAGAGCTTAGTCCAGCATTGTTACTCCAAATTCAGCAACCCTTAATGGTCATTAAGATTTCAAAGTAGATCAGATCAGCCTCTTTGTGTCAAAAGAATCCGAATAGGCATATTTCAGTTGATGCCCTGCAGACATTGTGAATCAGCTTTCATTACTCCGTTACTGTTTAAAAGAAAAAGGAAAAAAAAATAGTAGTTTTCCTAGCTTCAAATTTTCCTGCCTTCAAATTTACCTTTTTTTCTCACAAGGATATTCAGTAAGTCGTTAACAACTAGTCAGATTTCTCCTAACAAATGTTACTGCATTTCAATCTGTGATGTTGCTCTCGTTTCCAGTACCTTCTGTGAGTCAGAGTCACCATCCATCTCATCACACAGTGGCAAGAACTCCATCATACACTGACACCATCTTTCTCTTCTCCAGAAAGGTTTTAATTCTGAATTGTGACGTATTCTACTTGCTTTGTCCAGGCTCCTGCAATCCATTACCTACCATGGCTGTTCTCTCTCTGCACACTTTCTTTCTGTCTTTGTATTGCTTTCCATTTGTTCTGGTTTAACCCCAGCTGGAAGTCAAGCCCCACACATCTACTCATTCTGATGGAATGGGGTAGAGAATTGAAAGAGTAAATGTGAGAAAATTTGTGGGTTGAGACAAAACCAGTTTAGTAAGTAAAACAAAAGCCATAGAATCATAGAATCATAGAATGGTTTGGGTTGGAAAGGACCATAAGATCATCCAGTTCCAAACCCCTGCTATGGGCAGGGATGCCTCACCCTAGACCATGTCACCCAAGACTCTGTCCAACTTGGCGTTGAACACTGCAAGGGATGGAGCATTTACCACTTCTCTGGGCACCCTGTGCAAGTGTCTCACCATCCTCACAGTAAAGAACTTCTTCCTTATATCTAACCTGAACTTCCCCTGTTTAAATTTGAACTCTTGCATGCAAGCGAAGCAAAACAAGGAATTCATTTACTGCTTCCCATCGGCACACAGGTGTTCAGCCACCTCCAGGACAGCAAGGCTCCATCATGTTCAATGGTGACTTGGGAAGACAAATGTCATGACTACAGACTTCTCCAGTTTCTTCTTCCCCGGGTTTCCATGCTGACCTTGACATCCTGTGGTGTGGGATATGTTTTGAGTCAGTTGGAGTCAGCTGTCCTGCCTGTGTCCCCTCCCATCTCCTTGTGCACCCCCAGCCCACCTGCTGGTGGGGTGGTATGAAGAACAAAAAAGGCCTTGACTCTGTGTAAGCGCTGCTCAGCAATAACAAAAGCATCCCTGTGTGAAGAACACCGTTTTCAGCACAAATCCAAAGCACAGCCCCACACCAGTTTCTATGAAGAAAATTAACTTTATTCCAGTCAAAACCAGCACATTATTATACGCAAACTGGATTCTGTCTTCTGGTCAGTCTTCTTCTACTTATTAACTTTGTCCCTGACCTTTTGTTTGACCGTATTTGTTCTGAACCAATGATTAGCATCGCGTAGAGCTTTTTCCCAGACAGTTGGTTGGGGTTTTTTCATTCCAGGGTGAAATCTTTCTCTCAGCAGTCTCTCCAGTCATGTAGGGTCAGACATCCCACAGCCCATCCTGTCAATTAATGGAGCGTCTAATGTTTCCAAATTTACATGTAGATGCTGGAGTTACACTTTCCTTCATTTGCCTTTGGTTCTGGGATAAAAAGGACCCACAGGATATCTCTGAAATCTCATATTGTCATCCATAAGAGCCATCAGACACACCTCATCACTGATATAGAAATCTTGCCATTTTGGCAGCCAGTACCACCTCACTCACTTCCTTTGCCTCATGTCCATTATGGTTGAAGATCCATTGGTTGCAATACTTGGTATCTGTCTCTGTGAGCACTTACTGGGTTTGGTTGCTGTTCTTCTGTTCTCATTTACCTCCTATGTGTCTCTCTGGACTGGTGCCACTGTGTGTTATGAATTGTATGGATGAGTAAGACAAAAGCACCATGTTTTTATACACATCCTGGTTATTTATTAAAACAATTATTTAAGACATTCAGGCTCTCCACTGTTCATACCAGGCATGCACACAATCTTTTTTGCAGTCTCTGGTCCCTCCTCAGCTTTCATTCAGGTGATTGCAATGAGATAAATGACTGAAATAGTGAAGCATTTCATATGGAGGGTTAGTCCTGCATCCCAATAGCCTTGCTGTTATTAGGAAATCATTCAATTCAGAATTTCATTTTGGTCGGTGTCATCTCATTACAGTTAATCGCATCCCACATTGCTACTAAATTATTCTGTCACTCTTAATTTCAAGCACAGCTCAGTGTTGTTATTTAGGATATGTGAGCAGCACAGTGGAAGTGCTGTGTGGTTTTCCCAAGGTAGCTCAGGTACTGGGGAGCAGTCGAAATGTCTTAATACAACACCCTGACCAAAGTATCATCTCTAATATATTCATGATGCTCTCATGCAAGTTAAGCATTCTGGAAATGGAACAATCAATAATTAGTCTGTAAATCTAGCTGATTTCACAGGCTTGCAGCTCTCCTTTCTGTGTGTTCTTATCACATGAAGATGCTGATGTAGGCTGAGACATTGGAGATAATCTATAATGGGAGGCTGATCTAGGGTGTTTAACACCTTGGTTTCAATCTGAATTTGGGATGAAGAGAAGCTGGAAAGCTGCTATGGTATGTTAAACTGAAGAGTTCTGATGGTGGGAGGGAGAAGAAGGGGTTATAGACTTTGTCATCCCATGACCTTCTCCAAGTAGGTCAGCACCCAAGTTCTATTTCTGGCTCAACCACTAACCTTATACATCACTTTGAACAACACATTTCACCTCTCTTTGATAGCTGTTCTCCTATCCTTGGTCTGTCCTGTCCATTTAGGTTATTAACTGTCCAGGATATTATGAATTCATACCACAACCAATGAAATTCCATCTTCAGCCTGATTCTCAGCTGTAGTCTTTCCATTTAAAGCTTGGAGAAGTGAAGTATATTGTCTCCTTGCCATGTATTAACGCAATAACATTAAAAACAACAATCACAGGTGCACATTACAGTAGCTGTGAAAGCTGTAATTAGGAATTCTATGGTCTGTCTGTGCTAACAGTCAGGAATGCTGTGATAGGATAAGTTATCTTAATGCAAATGGTTTTGAACAGAGATATGTAATTTTTTAAATTTCCATCAAATCTATGCATACTTGTGAAGTGAATTTTGGTAGTATTTAAGCCTAGCCCACCATGTTGCATCAAAGCAGAAGGAGACACTGTCTCATGGGAGTAGGAGGTATCAATCTACAAAACTGTATGAGAACAAGTAGTAAATAGCAGTTTAGGTGGAAATAGAAAGTAGTCTAGGATGTCTGTTTGGCACCAGAGAATGCAAAATACTTTCCATCACCCTATAACGAACTTAAAGCTGATAATACAGCACCAAAAACCTAAAAGTAGAATGTGTCACAGGATAAGAACAGAGGCTGAGAACAATGCCACTGTTTTCAATCCCTGCAATAGCAAACGTTGCTAAGAAGGGACTTGTGGTCTCTATTGACTTTACCCTGAAAATATCACTTTTCTGCCTTTGCTATTATGAAACTTGAGTCCCGAAACAAGGAACCAGAAGTGATGCATGATGAAAGGAAGAGAAGTGTGGTACCTTTCAAGTGACTTTTGTAATAACAACAAAGAGTACAATTCATCACAGGGAAGATACTGAAAAGAAGTACATGTTTCTTGACCAAACCGTCTTCCACCATCAGTGCTAGTGGAATAATTTCACCACATGTGCCATGGAAAAGCAGAAAGAGGAGATGGGAGGAAGGAATCTGAGTTAATAGTGTTCCTGCATCTGGAAATGCTGCTTTCTCCGTCATAGCCACCATGTCCTTATGACTCTGCCCTCTTGCTTGCCCGCTATTTCATAAGAGATCCTGATCACTGACTGCCTGCAGACTTCTAGTGAATGCTCATAATGAGTGCAAGTATTCATCCCTCTGCTGTTAACTGGTATTTGGTATCAGACTGTGGAAGTGGGCTGCAAAACTAGCAATCTCAGGAGTCTTGCCCTGTGGCTGATGAGTGTTGCATTCATCTGCCTTCCTGAGAAATCCTGAGAACCCAAAACTTGCTTTTCCCTCCATGTGTAAAAAGCCACAAATTGGCTCTGAGGAAAAAGGTGACTGGGAGAAGAGAGACCAGCAATGTGTTGTTGTCACACTGCTGAATGTTATGTGATTGAGTGTATTGTCCAACAGGCCTTCTGGTTCCTCATGCTAGGTGGTAAACCTTCACAGGCAGCCTGCTGCAGTGCCTCTGCTTTGGTGTGGAGGTGAAATGTCTGTGGTTGTCTTAACTACTGGATGTACCAAAAACCCAAGCATTTCTGAGTTAAGTTTTTGATATCCATGCCATGAATACTGATTCCAATTGAAATTGCCATCCTAGCAAAATGCCCAAGAAGACAGCCCTTGATCCCTCTAAAGACAACAGGACTGTCCTCCAGAGAAATATTCAAAGCATGTAAATAGGGAGTGTAACCTTCCCTGATGACTCTAGGAACCTGAAGTTAGACAGTGAGAATACTCCCTGTTGTGTCTGCTTTCTGCTTAGCATTAATGTTTTGAGTGAACTCAGCAGACTCAGGGGCATATTTCTGAGCTACTATTGCAGTACGGCATAAATATGGTTTTCTTCACTGCTACAGCATTTCTTATTATGACTTGCCCAAGGGATGCTCTGAGGTTGTGTCCTTTGAGAATGGTGACCTCTGTGAGGACAGAACCTATTCCAGAACTGCTCCATGAGTTATTCTTGCTGGGCTGTCTAGTTTTCAATCTTGTGGCTTTGTTTCAATTTAGCCAGAAAAGTCAGGTTATTACAAACACTGCAAGTCAGTTAGAGCGTGCAGCATGAAAAATACATGTGCATGCCCCAGCATAGTACAACTGTAAATGTATGATGTGCTCAGCAATGTTAGAGCAAAATATTTGTTGCTTAAAAGCAAATAGTGCTGAGCGCTCCACTTCTCCCAGATAAACCTTGCAATTTCTCTGATGCTAAATCTTTTGCTCTTACTCTGTCATTGACACTGGCTGGCCTAATCAGCACAGGGCACATTTCAACTCTCTTCCAGACAATTCAATCAGCCCAATGGAAGCTCTTTTCAAGCCCACATATCTGGCATAACAAAGACACTAAAAAATGCACTGCAGAGCTACCTTGTCTAAGAAGAAAAGCCTGGACTTGATTTCCATCTGAAAGACTGTGTGAAAGTGAATAAACAAACAAATGAAACACTGCAAAGTCATAAGATAGAACTGCTGAGGGAAGATTTCTTCTTATGCTCTGTAGTTTCATTCTGATGAGGAAAACAGAAAACAATGGCAGAAGCAGTGAAGGGGAAGGGACCTAGAAATGAAAACAGCTCTGCTAACAGTAATCCGCATGTTTCTGCCACTTTTTATCTAATGCTTTCTGTCTGCTTTAGAAGTCTTATCATGTTCCTGTGAAGAAAATTATTTAATGCTATTTTTACAGATTAAAACCTAGGTGAAACTGAGTAGAAAATGAGGGAAGCTGAAACTGCTGAAGGTCACACGAGAAATTGGAAGCATACTAGGGAATGTAATGAAGATTATGGGGTATTTTTCCTAGTTCTTTATATTACCAGATAATTCTTTTTTTAAATGTACTACATTATACCTGAACTCATATGTAGAAATAAGCAAAACAATCTTTCTTCTCCCTTCTCACTTCTCTACCAAGAGGTGTTGGACTTCCAGTCTTTTGCATTACATGGAATAAGTGTTAAATCCATATGTGACAGCTATATAGAAATCTGATTAACATGATGCATCTTGTATCATACCAATTTAGTTTACATAAGTCTACTGGGTTAAGTCAAATGACCTTGCATTTGCTGTGGTCAAACTGTTTATATAGGACATAAATAGCATAGTGTAGCTATGGTTGGGAAAGTTTGGGCTAATTTTCTCAAGGCTGCAAGCCCATATGAAGTTGCTGGAGATGGATAGAGAATGAATAGGATTGTTGCTACCCTATGTACTATAGCTCTGGGTAGGGCTGGCCTAAAATCAGAAATAGGAAGATAAGCTGGTTCACATTCATTTGGGAGAAAAGATATACATAGGTTAAGTGATATTAATCACTGAGCAATTGATTTAGGTTTGGATACTTTCCAGTTCTATGTCTCCACAGTATTTGAGCTGTTTGATTTGGCATCTGGTCTAAAAAGAATGTGCTCTAAAGGCCCAGTTTGTGCTATCAAACTCACTTGTGAGCAACTGGTGCTGTAGAATAAAATTGCAGTCTCCTTGATGGCTCTTTGGGGCTATCATATGTTATGGTGAAGACAGTTTTCATATTTACTGGGATGATGTTATTATTTCCACTGTGAGTGGTTCTTTATATGAATGTGGTTTACATTTTATGCAAACTCCATGTGACAAATACAAATCACAGTCACTGTAGCCTAAAACTAGAAACCAGACTTAATAGTTCCTCTGTATTCCTGTATCTCTGAGGATATTTTACCTGACAGTCTATTAGGGGCTTTAATTTATTAAGTCTTCTTAACTAGATATTATTATCTTTTATTGCAAAAGATTTCACTAAATAGATAAATACTAAATATCTTAGACATGAATTTTATTATAAATGCCGTTCTCAAATAATCAGACCACAAATATTCTTCTTCTTCTTAATATTGGTGCTTAAGGGCCTAAGAGGCATATGAAGAAAATCTGGTATTTTTTACGATCTTCTGCTAAATTTCTAAATCTGTCAAATTATATTGCATTTCATAAGTGTGCACTAGTTAGAAAACTATTTCAGTCCAACTTGACAAGAAAATAAGCATTAGAAACATACGTGTTTTGTGTTAACGAAAACTGGACCAAAAAAGCAGTGTGGCAAAACCAGTCACTCTTATTTTATACTTATCTTCATTGTTTCTTTTAGCACAGTGAATAATTTTTTATTCAGATTAATCCATGTGTCATGTGCCTCATCCCCTTCCTGTAAGAAATCATCCTACAGCCTGTCTCCAAGGAGTATTTGGCATTTCTTTTGCAGAAATTCTCAACTTTATGGCAAAAGGTTTCACCTCTATTTTATGCCCATTGACATGTAATTATGTTTTTTTTCTTCCCTTGTCTACAAAGCCAGTAAAACTGAAGAGTTATTTCTAGCCTATATGACTGTGTTTCTCTTTGGAAGGAAGTGGGTTAGAAAAGAGATTAATGAAATGCAACTAGATC
>JANHGB010056305.1:0-27778 GCA_026283785.1 Coracopsis vasa
CAACCTGGCCTTGAACACTACCAGGAATGGGGCAGCCACAGCTTCTCTGGGCACCCTGTGCCAGCGCCTCAGCACCCTCACATGCAAGAACTTCTTCCTTATATTTAACCTGAGTCTTTGTGATATATCATGTGTTGGTGCTGATTATTGCTACTTGTTTGACTGAGTTTGACTGTTTTTCTCAGAAAAAGTGGTTTTATTTTGTTTGTTTCTTTTCAACTATTTAGCAAAGAATCACCAGATCACATACACCGAATTAACTGAACAATCAGAAAGAATGAATTCTATAGCATGCTGTTCCTTGAATAATTAGATAACTTGGTATAACAGAATTCATAATTTCCTTCTACTTGCTATTTTAATTAACTTTCTGAAGCAGTTTAATGGTGCTGATTCTTTGTTAGGATGAACAGATCAAAACAAGGCCAGTACTGTACTTGCATGGACAAGATAGTAAAGAGAAACTGTGTCTCTTTTTAATCAGGTTTGCCCTTATTTCCATTGAAAAAATATGAGTTATGCTTCAGAAGCCCATTTATTGTTATTCCTGGGGGACATCTCTGCCTTTACATCATGTAGGTGCTACTCAGAACAGCTCTGTGGTACTCTGACAATACTTTGATGGATTTACTTTGTTTCCATGTCTTTCCTCCATTGCTCTTTCAGTGATGGCTCTGGATGCCAAAGGACATATTTGATTTCAGTAGGAATATGTCTGATAATTGATATTATAATGGTTTGCAGCTCCAAATTAAACCAACAGATGTCAGAGTTTGCAGCAACCCAGATATCTGCTTGGTATTAAATTAAAAGAGAAAGTAGTAGGCCACATTCCTCTGTGGTTTGACTCTGCTCATATCAGTTGCACTGACAGAAGGGACAGATACTTGGGTGTTTTCTGTGGGGCAGCCTGCTAAACCCAGTGAAATCAGTGCAGTATTCCCAGCAGTTTCAATGTGGCTAGAATTCTCCCAGATTTTCTGATGCCTCAACCTTCAGCTCCCTACCGCAGCCAATATGAAAAGAAGGCTACTGTGATGTCCTGTACAAGATAAAAGTGATACATGATGAGGCTGACTGTAAGTGATGCTGACCTTGTGTTGGGCAATTTGGGCTATTTTGCATGTAGGATCTATTGATATGTGTGATGTTATCAGGCCAGAATTTTGAAGTCTTCAATCTTGAGTGAGCTGTGGCTTGTCACTGAGAGATGCTATGGAGTTTGGAGGCAAAATGAAGAGCCGCAGTACCTCAATTCACTGTCAGCTTGGGATATCTAGAGGAAAACTAATTCTGCTTATGTTTTTCCATGCTTTCACCATTGCTTTTTCATTTTAAAGTGTAGAAATGAATTAGCTGGCTTAAATGCATGTTTCTTCCTTTGCCTCCTAGGCCTGACAACTTTAGGCACCCAGGTGGTGTCCGACATCAATCAGGGCTCCTTCTGGAGCAGATTTCTTCATTGGAGGGATGGTTCAAAAGCTCCTTTTGAAGGACATTTTCTTGTAGAGATTCTCTGAAATTCTAAGGAATTAAAATGATGAAAGGTGGCTCTGGTCAGTTAAAGGAGGCAGATGACTGTTTCAAGTGATCTGTGGATTTTTCAGCTTGTGCATTGAATACCTATTGCTATGAAATGCATTTATTAAAAATGCAATACAAAGAAAATGAGTTTTTTCAAGCTATGAAAAACTGATAATAAAACCTATTAGAAGTTTTTCTGATCTAAGTATATTTTGTGCATGATGGGTTCATGTTCTAGTCAGCATTTTGTTATTAGAAAGGAGTTACTTCCTGCAGGAAGAAGAGCCCCAAACCACAGATTGATAAAACTGCCTGTTTTAGTTGCAGTAAAAGCTGTTTACAGGCTTTTTCTTATGAGGAGATAATGAAGAAGAGTAGGATTTTTCTTATTGATTGGTAATAACTATCAATAGCTCTATTTTTCCATGCAAAGTACTGTTTATCCCAAACACCTCAGTAAGATGGTAAGGAAATGAAAAATCAGAAAAGAGTAAATGAAATTTCATAATTTCTCAAATAAGCACAAACTTATTTCAGCCCAAGCCCTGTAATTTTTTCATATCCTCTATTGGAAACAGACAGGAAACAGAAGGAAAACCCCTTAGCATCTTCACGGTGTTCTTCAAATCCTTCCTTCTACAGTCAGCAGAAGTTTATCTCAGGGAAAACACATAGCAGTAAGCCAGGATATTATATGAAGTATATTTAATATAGTATACATTTATTATGCTAAGTATAAATTAGTAAGCACAATTAATCTGCTGCTTATTAAGATGCTGTCTTTCACACAAGCTGTTATATATTCTGCGTCAAGTATTAATTAGGCAGCAGCTAAATGTTCTTTTTGTTATCTGTTGCTGGTAATAATCCACATTTCAGATTCTCTGACTGTGCTTGGTCCAAATCTAATTCATTTGAAATGAAATTGTGTTGCATTCTTCTCTCCTGTGCCCAAGCCTAAGGTGTTGCCTGGCAGAAGTCCCCCCAAACCACAGTTGTACTCCAAGACAGAGATTTTTCCAAAACTTAGGCTCTGTAGTTAAATTACACCTCTCAGGACTTTGAAGCTTATTTCAGTTTCTGTTTCCAGTTTAAATGAGGCTTCTCAAAGTATTCCAGAAAAAACAGGGAAATATTTCCCTATATTTACTCTAGAATGGCCAAATAGCCAGGTGCTCATGGGAAACCAAGCTTTGTGGTCTTGGTCTGCTGAATTTTGGAGAGGCTTTGATTTTAGTTTGTCTAGAAAAGAGCCCTTAGTATGTGTGATCTGTAGTATACCTGAACAGACTCTGCCACTGCCAGCTCCAATGTATTGTTTCTTTATTTGGGTAAATAGCTGCATACTGCTCTGTTGATCTGCTAACTATTAACTTCAGCATTTCCATTGCCCCCTCCAGAACTGCTGATTTTGAAATCAACTGTGGAACTTTATTTTCTTTGCAATTTGTTCTGATAAGAAATTCTATCCTAGATCAGAAAAATCGGCCCGAGCAAAAGACCTGTGATGAAACCAGTATCTGCGTAGAAGCCATACTGCGCTAGAAGAGAAAACCATTTATTGGAAACGTGTCTGTGTGTTCTATATATTATAAAATGGTTTTATTTATGGGATCTAAGCTGTTTGGAAGATACACTCTGTGCTACTAAATCTTATTTATTTGATTTTATGGACATTTCTGATAATGTCTGGGTTTTTTTCCCAGTTAAAGACCCCTGTTGTTAACCTTCCATTTATCTCAAAGTTCCTTTGGTGTTGTGCTGCACTGAATGCAGAATATGTATCTGATGTCTTACGAATCTACCTGAATTTAAGAAACCATGCTGCGTTTAAATGACCAAGTATTGCTATGTGTTTTAGAATAAGTTTTAAGATCCTTTGAAGCAGGTGTGAGGGTTTCATTACTAAAAATTCCTTCCCTGTGTGATACTCTACAAATAAAACATCTTACAATGTGGCCAGCTTCGTCCTATGAATTTTCATAAGTTTAGATTTGGGCTACTGTGAGTGTTATCTCAATAGATTATCCAAGTATATTTCTTAATACATTATCCAAGTCAATATCCCAAGATTATCTAATTTGATATTGCCAGAGTTCTGAAGGGTTCTGTCAGCCCTGAGTTATTTTTCTGTCTGTGTACTTTCAATCTCATTACTAGACTCGCTTTCTGTATGTGGCAGCAAGTGTATTCTTCTGTGATGCTCTTTCATCTCTAAGCATGTTTGTTCCAGCCCTATCTCAAGGAATGTGCAAATAGGTGTTTTACTGCAGAGCAAACACTTGGCAACCACGCTGAGTTCTGGGTATGACAGGAACACATGAATTTCTGAAATACATATTCAGAGAACAGAACAGCAGTAGATCCACTGCCTGAGAGAAATCACTGCATCACTTTAGTGGTTATGATGAGAGCTCTCTGTGGCAGGGGAGCTACATCCTATCTCGGATTTCTAGTCTAAAACTATGAGCACACCAGGGCCCTAGGGCACCTTGCTGTCTCTGTAATGGCTCTTGCCAGCTCCCTACACAATCTCCAGAACAATCAAGGTAAGAGGAGGGAGAATGGGAAATAGGATGGGAGAAATGAAGTGCAGAAAAGGTAGGTGTGGATAAGGAATGACACGCGCTTGGGAATTCTTTGCTAGTAAAATTGCTCTGAAGCAGCTGCTGTAACTTAGCACAATGCCCTAAAGCAACTCTAAATTTCAAGGAACTAAAGTTGTTCCCTAGTTTCAGCAATGTTCTGTATATTCTGTCCTATCCATATTGCTCAGAGCACTTAAGAGAAAACAAATTCTGTCTCTTTTTTATCCCTGGAGGTACCAACCTATCTCTAGAGTAATGCAGGGAGAGATCCATCTGCATGATGAACAGTTTTATTCTAACATCCTCCCTGTTACCATCCAAACGGGCCCTTGCATTTTTCAAAACATTTATCCTCAAATGTCCTCTGCTGGAAGTTAATTCCTATCCAAAGGATTTTCTTACTCCATCACATTTCCTTTTGAAAAAATAGGAGGCTGATTGCCTTTCCTCAACCAGATCACCGCTGTTCTTCTCTCTCTTTGCATTCAGGGTTTTAATTCCATATATGTGTCTAACTGACTTCCAGACTGCAAACCCTGTCCCATGGACACCATGCTGTGACATGGTTGGTTTCTATAGGTGTGTCCAAGCAGTCAGCAGTATCCTTTTCACCTGCCTGATTCAACTGACCTGGTGGAATTGCTCCTGTTGCTATCAGTGAGTGGAGGATCAGGACTTGTCCCTGTGGTCTCATCATGTAGGTTACTTTAAACTTGGTGAACTGGTGGCAATTATAAAGCAGTCATGGTAATAGTATGAACTATTGGTAATAGTATAAACTGGTAATAGTATAAACTGGTAATAGTATAAACTATAAAATATATATAAGTATAAAATAGAATATATATAAAAGTATATATAAAAATATATATAAGTATCAAATAGTATAAAAAGTATAGTATAATAGTATAAACTAGTGGTAAACATGGTAATAGTATAAACTAGTGAAGTGTCTGTGCAATGGGAGCACGGTTCACATATGCTTGCAAACAGTTCCTCTGACATCAACTGTAACAGGAATTTTATGAGCCCTCACACAAAAAGTAGGATTTCAATTTCAGAAGTAACCGAAACTGAATTGTTTTGACTCTGACCTCACAAAATCCCCAAACTGGAAAGAGCAGAGGATCCTTCTGGGACTTGATAACATTTCACAGCAAAAAGGGTGTGACTCATGCTGCTCCTGAGGGCTGGATCCTGGAACCTGTGAGTCTCCTCTCTCAAGGTTCACTCCAGGTTCTCCTTTAAGCATGCACTACAGAACACCACCAGTGCTGCTCTCTAAAGCAGGAAGGTTTTCTTATCTCTCTTCTCTCTTTCCTTGTTTGTACAGCATCCCACCGTGGTGCTGCTGTGGAGTGCAGGGAAGGGAAGGTGAGGCTTTAAGTATGAACTATGGCCCGTAGTTTTTAATGTGCAAGGCAGTAAGGACTGCACAGAAGGAAAAAGAAGAACAAGATCCTATTTTTTTATAAACAACTCCCATATTCCTACCTAGTGTCAAGCAATACAAGATTTTCTTTCTTGTTCTCAGCTGCAGGGAATGCCTTGGGAAACAGAGAACTCAAGCTTTTAATTTACTTTCCCCTCGACTCTATATACATTGCAGTGGAGGCAGACTAAAGAGCCTCACTGTTGGTCTATCTTGTAACTTGTGCTGTCTGAAGGAATCATATCTTACTGCTAACTGTGATACGCTGCTGCTTTGCTATTATCCTCATGAATAAATGAGCAGGCAGAAGTTGAAAATAGACCTCATTTTCATCATATAATATATTATATTATATATACATATTATATATGTATAAAATCTACCTGCACCCTTCACGCAGTGCATTAATTAAGTGAACTTTTACATTATTGTTCATGAGTAAGCAAATTCCCCTGTTTATTTTGTGATGAAAAGAAAGGACATGGAGAAATATAGGACTAACAGCATTGTGTGGAAAATGGCCAGTTTCTACCCACTGGAAATACAAATGCTTCTCTATATATCCAGTACCAAATACTCATCCTGTAGCATACTTGCAATGAAGTGTGCCAACAGGAGCAGCTATTTCTTCTGAATGTCCTTGACTGCTTTACTATCTTAACTACTTAGACACTTTTCAGTCACTGAAAGAAATGCTGAAAGAAAATCAGTGCAGAAGTAGTGTCACAGAGATTTTAATCCTATTTTCTCCATGATATCTAAACCCATATCGTCAGAAATTGTTTTCTAGAGGGAAAAAACCCCAAAAGCTTCTTTTCTTTGGGAGAAGCTTTGGGTTTATGGGGGAGGAAATGAAGTTTCCTCCATCACACAGTAGCTGAACTTACACTGAGGTCTTGTGTATTCTGGCAATGCTCTGCAAATCTTTCACCTGGATTAGATACCTTATTTGCTTCATTTCTGTTTTCCCCATTTCTTAGTTTCAGAGCAGCTGATCAGTCTGGATTTTGGAGCTTTTGACTTCCAAACGTTCCATACTTAGGCCTAAACTTTTTTTGCTTTCTGCTGTACTTTTACTCTTCTTTTGGCTTCTAAGCATATACACACTCATGGATGCATATAATATTTATATACAGTATATATATACACAGAGTCTATTTCTATACAGTGTATATATACAGTTTTTATATATATGCTCATTTATATATGTATGCATACAAAAAACTTCAGAAGTGATGATAAGGAGCAGGAGAAAGTCAGGGAGCATACTGTGAAATCAGAAATAGCAGTGGTATTCTTTTCCATGCTGTATATGCAGGCAGGTTTCAAAGAAGAGCAAATGGGACTGAGAATACTTCTTGTGACAAAGCATGCCTGGTGTCTCTCCAGAAAGACATCAGGATTCGACTTAAAACTTTTCTTCTTTAAGGCAATATTTTAGCAAAACTTATCTAAAAGACCAAAAATTCTTGGTAAGATTTTGGATAGAAATAGAGTGCTGTATACAGTAAGTTACGCTGTATTAGTCTGGTGCATTTAGTGGTCATCTCAGTTTGTTTTATATATGTATCTGCATTGTAGTATTATGTAGTATAATATGTAATATATATAGAAACTAATAAATAAAGCAAATAAAACATAGAATAGTTGCATATAGAAAGGGGAGTTACCTGTAAATATACAAGAGGCTGATAGACAGCCCTGAGCATCCAGGCGAAGGCTGCAGGTCTGCCAGCCAGAAAATCCTGGGGGATCTCTCAAGTCTGCATGTGAAAAGATTTGTGTCACAGTGAAACCTGGAGCTTTCAGAGCCAGGAAGATGAAACAAAAGCTGTGCTGGCAGTGCAGAAAGCAGAGTGCTTCAATGGTAAATCACGTTTGGGAGTCAGAGAAAACAATAATTAACAAGGAAGATCGCTGTGTTTATTCTGTTAAAGTAATATTTATTGGAGTCTCTGGGAACATTTTGTATTTGAACCAGTCCCTGAGATGTTTAGCCTGAAAATGAAAGAAAAATGGTTTGTTGTGAAATATAGACTTCTGTGCTGAATGTGATCCAGGATTCTACTGATAATGTCAGACTGGTAAGCACCTCCTGTTTGCTGCTGGGTTGATAGCATTTGTCACTCTTAGCGCAAGTAAAATGTACCCAGAGAGCCTATTATCTATGAGCCCATCTTCAGAACTTATTCTGACACTATGCTTGGAAGATGCAATTATAGCAATCATGTAGTCCATCATATGTATGGGACATTTTTGGCACTGAATGTTACCTGTAAATTCTATCATCAGGGGAAAGCGCATTGTGCAGCAACTAAATAGCAGACACCACAAAATGTTAAAGTATTCTAGGAACAGGGCATGACCACGTCATTCCTGGAGTGCAGGCACATAAAGTAGCTCCCATCTGAAAAACAATAACCTAGAACTGGACGATATAAATGAAAAGGGTTATAGAAAATATCAGTTGAATTCAAGGGCAAGAAAGCTGGGCCGAGCAAGTAACATTCGAGCAGCTTTGAAGCTATTACTTTTGTGGTTTCTATGCGGTGGCATGAAGGGACTAATCTTCTGTACAAATGAAAACAACTTCCTAGGGGTTGAAGTTCAGCTTTCTAGATGAGATTGTGCCAAGCTCCAGTATGTGAGACTCAATTTGCATTTTCGCTATGAATAGTTAGCTTCTATGCATGCTTTCCGAAGTTAATGACATTCGTGTTGTCTTCATCTCACTTATATTAATTATGTATTGCTGAAACTGTTAATGAATTTATACTTTTAATGGATAGTAACAATTAAAGATGGTGATCAAGATCAGAAGGCATTTAGGCAGCAAGGCTTTTCAGTGTTCAAACCCTGCTTCCTTTGCTTTTTGTTATCATATTGCATAACGTGATTAACACACTGACTCACATGCTTTCCCAAAGCACATGAGGAAAGCAAGCTAGTATGAAAGACAGCACAAATAAAAGGAGGGAGAAGACACCTAGGATCACAGGACCTGTGTCGGAAGGCATTTCCACTGTTACCATACTGAGTCAATGTTAGTGCAGGGCTAGTGCCTGGTGTCTCTTCAGAAAAGCATCAGGATTCAACCTTTTTGTTGTGGTTTTCATGCTGACTCTTCATGTAGAACAGACTTTTGGAACTACACCCTGTTTTAATTATTAAAAACTTTGTAATGTGCTGAATAAATTGTTCAGTTTATGCTCAAAGCCAGTTTATACGAATTTGTTTCTTTTTCTTATTTTTTTAATAATTTTCTAATGCATTTTGCCAACCTATTAGTCTATATGGCTCAACACATGTAGGTCGTACTGTATTTATTTGTTGCTTATCCATGTTTAAATTGCCAGCTTACGTATTTCTGTACTGGTACCACAGCATATATATCTAACCTAGGTATGTGGTGCCTAATCACACATACCTATTTCCCTCATCGTAACCTGTCACATTAATTGTACAAGAAAGAATGAATTCAATGGCTTCAGAGAAAATTAGGTATTATCTAATTTTTGAGTGCTTGACTTTGCCAGCCAAGTAACTATAAAAGGAAGTTGACTTTAAATATACATGATTTATTGGAGCTCTTTGTGGTTAAAAAGTAGCTTAGAATAAATTTGAGTAGATACCATACTCATTATGAATCATTACTATAAAATACGGGCATGCATTAGCTATAAATGTTGAAGTATTTTTATTTTCAGATCTGTACACTCTGAAGGTGACGATCCAGCCTTCTTAATGTGAAAGTATTTTAATGAGCCAAGGATAAGGTGGAAATGGAATCATTACACGCACTTTTTGACAGCAGAAAATCAATGAACTTGTGACAGCAGTAATCAAAGTAACGTCATAGCAATTTGCCTGTGCATTATTGCCAGGTTTTGATACTTTTCTGTAGTGCCAACATACTCATTAATTTATCTTCTCTTTGCAGTCTTGTCTCTTGGGCTGATGCAGTGATCTTGCACTTTGAGAGAAGAAATATGGGTGGCAACATTACATTTTTATCAGCAGAGTCTTTGCATGCCACAGGTAAGTACATTTTTGCTGTGCACTTGTAGGCATTAATAAGATGCGCATCTACCAATTTACTGCAGATCTGTCCTGTTGTGGATACTCTTTAATGATCCAACTATAAGATATATGTTCTCTGAGCAAGTTATCTCTTTTTTATTTCCTTTACCCCTAAACAGTGTTGAATTTCATCCAACAGCACAGGTCCAGTTTCTGAAACCCTTCCTGGTGTCTGTTACTTGTGGCCTGTTGCAATTTGCAATTATCATCAGACCTGATGAATATAAAAAGTATAATATTAGTGTATATTCTCTTATTTAGGAAGATATTATATGATTTTATTCCCTAAAAAAAAGTAAAAAATAAAAGCTCTTGAAGCATCCTTATCTTTTCAGCCTGAAAATTAAGACTGTTTTTTGCCCATGGGCTGTTAACTTAGGTGTGTATATTCCATGTATTTTATCCTTTTGCAAATGAATCTCACATATTTTGTACTGCTGTTAATTCTACTGTGTGCCTAGGAGCTCAGAGGCTTTAATAAAACATACCTGTACGTGGCCTACTTCTGTCTTCCTATACTGGCATTCATTAAAAACAACTCCACGGAACTCCATAGCACTAATCCTGGTCTGAAACAAGAAAGCAAATTAGGCCAATACGTTTGCTGTGTCCCTTCACATACTCTACATTTCCAAAGTGTTGTGGCAAATGTAGCCAAGTAATTTAACTAAAAATGGGAATGCTAGATGTATGGAATCATCTGTTTCATATCTCTGTATATGAAGAAAGGATTTTGTGCAGGATTCTTTACACACCCAGATTTTGAACAGGTTTGGAGCCACACTGGAGTGATATTTTCTGTAACATGTAATTACGTGTCCTTTGGGAAGCTTGGGCTCTAGTGAGAAATCCAGGGGAGCGTTGCAGATGGAAATCAATAGCCAAAGCAATACTTCAGTTCTGCAGAGCTGAAATGCTGAATTTTTTGCATCTAGCAAAGTGAAAAACATATTTGTCAACAGTAGAGATTTCTCTTAACATCAGTGTTATTGCTCTCTGCAACTGCAGATTAAGAACTGAGTAGATTTATGGTACCATGATAGCTATACAACTTAAACTACTGAAGATTAACAGGGAGATGGCCTGAAATGGGAGTAAGTGCTCAATTTAGCTCTGAAACTTGGCTACATCATATGTGAAAACTTGAATCAAAAATAGCACCAAAAGCTGACAAACATCTTGGCACAGAGATGAGCAAGTTTTAGCAGCAGGTATTGTTGCCCAGTCTGTCCATGTTCAGAATAAAACCATTTTCTCCCATGGGTGCCAGTGCGTGGTGTGCATGAGACACAAAAATGGCTGTGAAAATGTCAGGGTACCAGGTAGGTAGTTCATTGTGAAAGTGCTTAATCATTCGTCTGCATTAGGGAAGAGGGTGAGATAACCAAAAGCTAATTGGACAGTAGCCATTCGGCCTTATATAAGCTGCATGTGGATAGACACAGCTTTTGAGAAATCACTGGGGAAATTAAGCTTTTGCTAGGGAGGCAGCTGGTGACTCACCTTTCTAAATCAGTGGAGACGAGGGAAACTTTCCGAAAGGACCAAGGAATGGCGCAAGCTCTTCCTATATTCCATCAGGAATTTAGGAATGAGTCTTGTGAGGCAGAAAATATTCCCAAAATCCTGCATATTTGCTATATAAGAAGATTTTTTTTTTTTTTTTGAAGTCGAAATGGATTTTTTTTTCCTATTTAAATGAGATTAGCATCAAAAAGCATGTGACAGTTTGAGTTCTGCGTGGCTTTCAAGTAGCTATTTTGCAGACATCTCCAGAATGTCAGCTTTAGAAAGCTACGGATGAAAAATGAAAATTGCCATGTAAAATCCTTGGGATAAAAAGCACGGATACTGCCTTAACTGTACTACACTATCAGTTTAAGAAAGCAAAATATAGATCTGGGATAATGAGAACTCACAGAGCACAGCTAACAGTTTCATTCTGAAAAACTTTCACCATCTGATGTCCAGTATCAGCTGCAACAGGAACTTCTGGAGAAGACGCTAATACATGTCCTTTGATTGAAACGCTAATGAACTTTGTGATTAAGACCTTATGCATCTTATAGGGATTGGCTTGTCTTTTCCTTCTGTCCCTTTGCAACATTTATTTCTTAGCACAATTAATTTGCTGTGGAATATGGGGCTTGGGCCCTAAGTGTGCTGGATGCCTGGTTCTCACTGAGTTTGGTGACCAAATAACTTTTGCAGTTTGAGTCCCAAACCCACTTATTGGTAGCCAGCAAGGTATTGCTCATACTGAGTGGAAATGCAACTAATGTTGGTTTGTTACCAGGCCTGGAAAATGAATGTCATTCCCAGGCAGCCCTGGGGGAAGCAAAACTCTTGTTTAGGAACCACTGCACTGCTGCTTAGTCTTGTCACTGAATCTATAAATGAATCCTGGTAAAGCCCTTTTGGGACTATGTGCTTTAGGAAAGTTTTTGAGCTTGGTTTGTCATTTATTAGTATTCTACCCTTCAGCAGAAATTATGACAGATGGAAAAACGGTTGCAACAGTACTTGCTCTTGTGTTTAAATATCATTAATGTATGCTATAATCTCCATAATATAGGCTGTATTCAGAGACCCATTAGGCTTTGATTTATGAATTTGTAGTTAGAAAATAATTCATTTCAGCAACATTCAGTTTCTAGACCTGGATGGTTCATTATAGTGAACGCTGTTGCATTCATTATGTACCACAGAGGGATATAGTTTATTTAGGACAGATGTCTTTTTAACTAACTAAAATATTTTACTAACCTCTAAAATGCCTTGAAAGTGGAGATATTATCAGATTTATTTCTGAAGAAGTTACCAAGTTCAAATTAGTTCAGTGTTCTGAGTGAGCACCTAAATCTGTATAAAATCTGAGTACAGATAATGCCTTTCCCAGATGCTTTATTGGGAGCAGCTCTCAGGAAATATGGGGGAGTCAAAGTACATTATAAAGTCTCACTAAGTATCTTGATGAATCTGAGCAAGCTATAGGACTTCATCATTATCCCCCTATTTCCTAGCATTATCTTTTGCAGCAAAAATGGACTTTATTATTTGTGCCCATGGGAAGTAAACACAGGTGAGAAAGTGAGTGATGGATAGAGCTTGGCATCCCTTTTTCAAATAGTTTCTAAATTGGAAAAAAATGCTAATATTTCCCAGAGGCCAAAGAATGTTGATCTCCAAACTCCGAAACCAGAAAAGGTTTCATTTTGGGGCAACTGAGACTTTTCTTAAGACTTGAAAACATTTAATGTTGATCTCAACCCCTTAACTTGTATGTAACGATAATAAAAAAATCTGTCAAAAATATTAAGAGAAAAGATAATTTCAAAGCAGGGAGGAAAATTGTTTTCATTTCCAAATGCCCAAATGGAAAGTACAGAGTGGATGAATGGAAGCTATTATTTTCTCGCAAATCCTTTTTCTTTTGGCAGATTTGGCTTCGTTTTTGATGAAAGTTATTTTATCTGAGAATTTCATAGACTGACTGTACTGACAAGCATCAAACTTGCTCGGCGAGCTGCCTGGTACCTGTGCTGGGGTGGTCCCATGAGCTGGATGAATGCCTGGCGGAAACATCAGTGGCAGTAGGGTGCAAAGATGCGTGGTTCCTGGGGGTGTAACAGCCGGTTTGATGTGTGCCCATGAGGATACAAGTTTGAAGAGGATTTGAGGATCTATCTTAGGGACTGGGTAATTCTGCTGCACCGGCGCTTTAGGGAAAAATTAGAACTTTGGAGGAAATTCAATTCTTCCCTGTGAGGGTGCTGAAGCGCTGGCATAGGGTACCCAGAGAAGCTGTGGCTGCCCCATGCCTGGCAGTGTTCAAGGCCAGGTTGGATGGGGCTTGGAGCAATCTGCTCTAGTGGAAGGTGTCCCTTCCAACCCAAAGCATTTTATGATGATTCTACGAATCTAGGGGCTAAATGATATTCACGATAGTGGGCTTGACTCAACTCCGTTATATTGGTATAAAGTAAGAATTAGTCTACAAACTTGTAAGGGATTACAGAACAAGAGGTGAATTGGGTTTGGTTTTGTGGTTTGTTTTTTTGTTTTTCCAAAGTAGTAATACAGATTAATTTAGCAGCTTTTATATCTTCAGAGTCTTGCTAATGCTGCTGCACAATGATGGAGGACAAGTGTATTATTATTTTATTATTGCTATTACTATTATTATCTGTTATTAGTACTGTTTGATGTTAGTATTACCTTCTTTTCACAAAGTATTGCCTAATGAAAGAAAGATGTGAGGTTTGCAAAGGAGACTGAGTTTTTGTTTGGTTTTGTTACAGAGTAATTAAGGATCAAGTTTTAGTTTTCTTGTGAGAAGAAATCAGGTTGTAATAAAGGTAGAAGCTGCTAAAATGTGTGTGTGAGAAAACCATCGACTGCTATCCATGTGGGATAACGCAAAAACACCCTGGCCTCTTGCTGTGTCGTTGGAAAATACACCATAATCAATGCACATCTTTGAAACAGGCATGGTTTTACTGGATTTAATGGGGGTTTTTCCTCATTTGTTTTTTACCTATGAATTTAGATTGGATATAAGGAAGAAGTTCTTTACTGTTAGGGTGGTGAGGCACCAGAATGGGTTGCCCAGGGAAGTTGTGGATGCTCTCTCCCTGGCGGTGTTCAAGGCTAGGCTGGACAGAGCCTTGGGTGGCATAATTTAGTGGGAGGTGTCCGTGCCCATGGCAGTGGGGTTGGAACTGGATGATCTTAAAGTCCTTTCCAACCCTAACTATTCTATGATTCTATGAAGTAGGAAATGGATTTAAGCCTTGTCGCTATTCTGCAATAACAACTGGTATGTGCAAAAGTAAAGGTAAGCAAGACCCGCTGTGCCTTGGCTACGATGTACCTCTTGAAAATATGTAATCCATGAATATGTTAGTGTGAGATGAAAGCAACAAGACTCTGAGGCAGGATAGTTTCTTTAGAAAATTGATGGGAAAATATGCTTTGGCTTCAAGGTGAAAATGTATCATCCAGTATTAATGAATGTGCCCTGTTGTAATTGCTACAGGTCAAACTCATGCATGTTGGGAAGATAAGTACTCCGCATTTCTACCCGGACACTGATCACAGTAGTTGCTGCTGCAAATTGGCATGAAATGACATTGGATGTCAGAGAGCAAAGCTTTGTCATTTTAATTCCTGAGTTGCTCCCCATGCATTGCAATCTTCTCCTGCCTCTGAGAAAGAGACCTGTAAGCAAATTGAGAGCAAATACCTAACTGGATATGTACATTCAACATCAAGAGTTGCCATTCAAAATAGCCTTAACCATTTTTACCCAAGTTCTTGATACCTAACTTCAGGCTTTCAGGTTCAGAGAGATCTGAGTCTAACAGCTCAGAAATTACTTGCTTTTGTGGGCATAGTTCTGGCCAAATAGTGGACAGCAGCAATCATTCTAAGATTAAAGTGATCCAAGAAGCTGTTTAAACCAAAACCAGCAAGAGCAGACAGGGTTTTGATCCCAAGAATGCTTCCTGATAACCTTTTCTGGTGGATGGGCTGTAGATATAGAACTGTCTTTTATGGTAGGTTCTATTTTTAATTATTGGACAGCACTTTTACATCCTATAACTATAGGAGCAGAGATGGGCAACCTCCTATACTCTTATACCATATGTATACGGTGTTCGTTTTTGTCTGTTTGAAGCTCTAGAGGACAGGTCTGTAACTTTACTGTTGTGTGAGCTGGGGATAGAAATAAGTGATAATAGAAACATCTCTCTCCTGGGGTGCTGGGGAGTGCCAGAAGCAGCCTGATGCTCTCTCTGAAGCAGGGTATCTCCCAGTGCTTCTTTGGGCATTATCCAGACTGCTGCTTTTGGGGGAGATTTCGGTTTGTACAAGGTAATCCCAAGTGGTCAAACAATCAAATCTGCACAAGCCCATTTTTTTTGCTTGCACTGTTAATGCTCCTGTGCAGCCAATTTCTTACCTTTCTCTTGGTGGAAACAGATTCCATTTCTCCTTGTTTCTCCTGCTTGAAGTGAGACAAATCACCTAGCTTATCCCCACCCGGCTTTCATGGGCTGCATCTGCAATTACTGCTTCCGTGCCTTTTTGTCTGGCTGCTTTGGAAGGAAACTGTAAATCGTTCTATTTGGGAGGCAGAAATGTCAAAGCTGCATTTTTGCTTGCTTCTATGTACCTTGTGTGTTTTCCTGTGTCAGAGCCTGGCAGATATAACTTCACCTGACATCTGCTGCATGGAGGGAGGGATGCTCTGATTTACCGCTTTATCTCAGACTCTTATGGATCAAGTGAGAAAGATATTTCTGTGATCCCTGAAGTTCTTGAATATCACTGAGCTTGAAAGATCAAAGCAAATTATAAGCAGTCGCTCTGGCACAGCTGTGCTGTGGATAAGGAGCATGTCCTTGGAGCTGCATTGCCCCAGGAGCTGACAGAGGTCAGACTGTGGCCACAAAAATGCCAGTGTTTTATTTCTCATTCCCTTCCTGTACCAGGGCATGAGCCATCAGCTGGTGTTTTACTGAGTACAGATCACTTCCCCTCACTGTGGCCTTGCTGCCCCACTTATAAGCCTGAAGCAGTCTTCATACTTGCTTGTATGAGTGTGGACTGAATGCAGGATGAAGGCTTAATAACAGCGCTGGTTCAGCAATGTAAGGAAAGAAAAGGTGATCTTAAGCATCCTTGTCTGTGTATAAACAGGTAGCTCAGTTGCAGCCTCTTCATCTCTCATGTAAAACAGGCTATTTAAGTGTCATGGAAGGAAACAGTCACTTTAACCATGAATATCTGAAAGATGGATGGTATTGAATCGGTGGAAGGAGATGTGCAGTATTGTAGGCTTTGAAAAGCTGGAACAACTTGTACAGTTGTGGGGCTCAGTACAAAGAGCCTAAGTTTCAAGGTTTTAAACTTTTGCTGCAAGGACTGAACACAAATCTGTCAATGCCAGTAAAAACCAGAATGACTTTTTCAGTGCAGCTCGGCCTATGGGGGAGTGCATTGGGCTCTCTGTAAATACAGCAAATTTGCCATTACCAGAGTGGTTAAGCGTTCAGCAGCAGCCTGTGTCTCAAACTGCAGCAAGGGGAAGAATCCATCCACGGGGACATGAGGAAGACTGGATTAGATTCCATTAATGACGTGGTTATTACAAAAGTTAAAGCTAATTCACTAGATTGGATTTGCCCACTCTTTGTTGTTTAACTTTAGAAAATGAGGTGGTGGAAAAGCATACAAGGAGGCTATAGAGAAGTAGACTTTTTTCCCCTTATGTCTCTGATCAAAGCAACATAGTCTTGTGTATCTGCTATAAAATTCTTTCCAAAGCAATTGAGACCACTTTCCTATTGCAGATGTCAGGCATATTTGTTTCAAGTGAGGCTGATCTATACTTTTTTTATAAGAGAGTGAAATAATTGATTTTAATTAAACTTGGCTTTACTTGGAGCATTAGGTAGCTCATTAGCTATTTTCAATGAATCCATCAATTTCTAGATTTCCTTATGTCATCAATAACAAGGAAATAGCTTCTTTTCAAATTATTGGTCTATTTTATTAAATACCTTTCTTAGAACTAAGAATCTTTATCCTCCTGTCGGCACAGACTGAAGCATACTCAAGTGAATGTCTGTTTTGTCTCTTTTAAAGCCATTTTTAAATGGCAAGCGGTCACATTTAAAATCCACAAGACAAAAATATGTTACAAAAGATGCCTGATAAGATGTCTCTGGTGGCACCACTAACTTAGAGCTTACAGAAAAGCTTTGCGCTAACAAGGTCATATCTCAACACAATATTTAAAGGCTGCAAGCCTGCTGCCGAGTCTCTTTTTTAGGGAAAAAATCCACAACACTCGATCATTTTCAGAGTTATTTGCAGATGGATTTTTTCCCAGATAGTTTCTGTTGATTCACAAGATTCAATATTCATTACTCCTGACTGGGTGGGTCTGTAGCAGCTTTTTCCTCTGCAGAGTCCATATCGTTATAGAGAAAAGTGGGGAGCATCAGTGTTTTGGTGGATGTCCGTGAAGTCCCTCTCTATTGAAAAGAAGTTAATATTTGCTACTGGTTAAGCAATGAACAGTTTGCAAGAAAAGGATGAGGTCAGAATTCCTGAAGGAGAAAGTTTCAAAGGTTTAAACCAATTAACGCCTGAATTTAGTCTCCAGAGGTGTGTAAATGTAACCTGCAAGCATAACCGAGTATCTGTGATTGTTGCAAGATTTGACAGATTAAAAGTGTGATTATTCAATGCTTAGCACAAGTGTGATGCGCTTTTTAGTTGATGGCATTCTGCAGGTTGCATCTTCCACAACTGTGCCATTCCTCGCTTATTGTGTTTTATTTTCTCTTGGGAGAAAGGAGACTCAAGTCTTTAATTATCACCTGACGGGGCAGCTCAGCTATGGAAGTCTCTGTATTGCCTTAGTCCTGACTGGGGGAATAATCCTAGGTATCAGTGTATTTTTTATTCAGTTCATTGCAAAAGAGAACAAACCTGGGTTTACTGATAGAGGATAATTCTGCCAAATGAGATTGCATTTACCCCTGGATTTCATCACTATGATTTTGGGCTCAAAGGAATTACCAGTTACAAATCCACTTCAAAGCAGAAATGTCAAATGCACAGAAACTGTTTCTTCACTTTTGTGTCCACTGGCCTGTGATCTGATGCCTTTTCATAACAAGAATCATTGTTCTGTGGAAATATACATCTTGGAGACTGGTTTATGGCCCTGCCAGCTCCTGTGGAAAGAGTATGTCTATGTGTTCAGGGAGTGCTGGGGAGGAGAGCAGCAGCAGTGCTCTGGATGACATGTGAAATGGAATGGAGGTATCTAAAACCAGATGTAGGATGTCTCTTTGGCTGGCAGTCAGCTTACATGAATGAACTTAGCCCTTGAAGGGAGGAATTTGGTCTACTTCAACCTATCAGTATTCAGTAGATAAGAAAGTTCTTGCTGTCCTAAAAAAGACTGTGGACACTAGTGGGCTGTACTGCCCTCTGAGGGTGTCCATCTCTTATAAGTGATAAGAGAAACTAGACATCGAGACTGGACTGAGCGCCTCACAGGTGACTAAAATCAATGGAAATCCTATTTTAGGAGGCTGAAACTGCAGTTTGTCAGCTCAGTGCTTAGTGATCTGCCTGGTTTCCCCATGGACTGACAATTTAACAAAGCCATTGTTTCACTGGTCGTGCTGCTCTGGGTCATGCTGCGGTCCACATGGTGCTGATGTTTGAATAGCTCTAGCCTGGTTCCAAGCAGTCTGACATACTGATACAATTGAATCTTTCGTAATAGACATCTTTATTTTGAAAACCCAGCTGATGGGGTAAGGAGGAGGAGGACAAGAGAGATCATTTGATACTTGCCCTATGTAAAATAGCATTATGGTTAAAGAACTTGTCAAAGCAATGCCTGACCTTGGCAGGGGATGGAGTCAAACCCACACTAATTTTCCAGGAGCATGTGCTAACCACCAGGGTATTGCTTGTATCAGTTTTCTTGTGCATTCCCTTTTCCACTGACCACCAAAATAAACCATAGCAATTTCTGTTTAGGAAAACAGCAGCAAACATTCAATAGGTAGAGTTTGAGGCAACATAAAGGATTAACATGAGCGTTTTAAAAGGTGAAACAGTAATCATTATATTCCCTGCATTGAATTTATGCTCTTGCCAGTAGCAACCTGAATTCTGTTAGTTCATAGTAAGTTTATGTTTCTCTGAATTTTGCTGGTGGTAATTTTCTTGCTGGGTTGTGATCATCTAAAGGCTGCTCTTGTGTGGGGGAGAAAATTCTCTTTAAAAGTTACGCTACCACATAGTCTTAGTTTGGAGGCATCGTAAATTGGTTGACTAAAGCAGTGATTTTCAACAGATTCCAGTTACTATACTAACATCTTTGATTATTTTTTCTCCTCTTTGTTTTATCTGTTTCCTCCATGAGTATTCAGTTTCATGAACAGTGACTCATTTTTCATGGGTCCAAATCACATCAGGCAGCCCACCTCTTTTTCTCACCTTGCTCTCTTTTCTCCCCAAAATAATTTTCTTATTCTCCTTTTAGTGATTCAAAGAAAAAGGTTTAAATGGTCTTAAAAGAGGGGGGTGGGGGAGAAGTGAGCTAAAAGACAATGATACATCCACAGGCAATTGTGGAGGAAGGTTTGGGGAATCCTTCACATTTGCTTTTGCAAATTTGCAAGGTTACTTTAATAGTAACCTTTAAAGTTTACTATTAAAACAGAGAGCTAAGCATCAGGCGATAGCTCATAAGGCTTTGCTATTCACATGAAGGTAGCTTTGAGCCTACTCACTGTAACACTGCCAGTTTGTTCACTTATTCATGCACTTGTGAATTGCAGCCCATTAGGCTGAGGGAATCATCACTGCAACATATGGCTCCCAGACATTCCAATACCACACAGAATCAGAACTGCCATTTGTCAGGAGCTGTTATAATAAGCAGCGACTTGGAAGCAAGTTTTTCCACTTCCCAGTTTGACCATCAGCATGCTTTCTCCTCTTTCCCATAGTAGCATCTGAAATGGGAAGTTTTCTCCTCTTTCCCATAGTAGCATCTGAAATGGGAAGTTTAATATTTGAGGCTCTTCAGTTTTGTGCCATGGTTCCTAAGGGAAAGCTGTGTGTTCACTGGCACCTTCCCCCTAAATTCTGAATAATAAATTGTGGCTCTCAGCATTTGGGGACTGAGGGAATTTTGATTCATGCCAGGATGACAGGAAAGCTGTTACCTGTGTCTGATTCATTTCACAGCTCAGTGAGGCCACAGGTAGCTATCCTGAAAGTTGCTATTCAAACCACACCGCAGAGCACTGAGCGAATGCCAAGGATGCCTATAAAGGAAACAGTGAGATACCTTCACAAGCAGAAGCTCAGGCTAAGCTGTTACACAAGGTATGAGAAAGCAGAAGGAAAACTTATGGACAGCCAGCTACAAGGTGTATGGTTCTCCCTTGTTAATCTGAAAGTACTAAATTAATTGCAAATTAAAGATTAAATGCATTTCCTTTGTGGTGACATAAGTTCAATAAGCAGAAATAATGAGTTTCAGCAAACACTGTTTCTTTCTAAAGGAAAAAGCTTCATCTGTAATGAAAAGCTGCCAGAATATCCAGTAGGACGGGCAAGCAGTTCACTAACACTGAAGTCCAGAAGGAAAAGGACTTTATTTTCTCTGTGTCTCTGGGGAGATGAGGTACATGATTTGTTCCTTTCATTTCTGCAGATCATCAGTTGCATATGCAATTAGACGTCCTTGTCTACTCATATCTCATCTTGAGTAAAATCTGTGGAAGTTTCACTGTTGATTACAATGAATTTAAAATAGACACAAAATCCCAGAGAAATCTTTGGCTTTTTAGCACTCTAGCTGTTTTCTCTTGAAACTAAAGGATTGAATTATGATACTTGGTGTAAGAGTTTTCAGCTATTTTGCAGGTATTTTTCATGCAGTGTTATTGCCTGTTCTTCTGACAGTGTGGTAAATCACGGGTGACCCCGAAGTCACGCTTTGGTTACAAAGAAGTAAACACCTTTCTGTAGGAATAATTCAAGCAAAATGAATGGTTTTGCTGACTGACTCAGTGAATTTTGAGTAGACACAGTAGGCTAGGTGTATATATATATATATATGTATAAAATGATAACATGATCACTGCATGTGGAGCTGAGGTTGATATAGAGATAGAGAAGAGACACTACTAATGAAGAATATTAAAATTAGAAACAGTGATTTTGTAGTTTAAAGTCTTTTGACATTTACTGTGTTCATCATCATGATGAGTATGTTCTAAAATAAATTGTATCTGAATTAGGATGTAGGCTACATTAAAACAATTCAAGGTGAGAGGAAAAATACACTTCCAGTCGCATCATACCCACATCATGAATGCATCTGGTTTTAGAGGAGCAGCAACCTTCAGAAGTCTGATGCAAAGACAGTTCATACTCTGAGGTTCATCTCGGGCTCTTTGCATATTCAGATCTAATTTATAATTTTCTTTTTTAATTTATATAAGCTAGAAACTGTTTTTACTTAAAATCTACATTCTTCATCTCACTGAATGGTTCCACCAGACAAAGCTCTAATAATGCGTATCCGTAACCCATCCCTAAGAATGTCTGAACTAAGAAAACCTGGCATACAGCTGTGCAAGTTTCATTGGTTGCAACTACATGTATGCCTTCAGATTTGTTTGCGGACTCAGACAGATGTGCTATATCTGCATGTGAAATAAAGTTTAAGGAATTAACTTCAAAAGCAAGCTGTAGGGTCAGGAGAGAGTAAATTAATTGATGTGAGCCAATTGAGTTGGAAGAACTTAAAAGACCTGGGAAAGAAACACTGATTCATGTTTCACTCTGATTAAAGCACATTTTCTTGGGTTAAAAATGTTTTCTTATGGACTTTAAAACAGTGGACAAACCAGAACATCCACAGCTGAAGACAGAAATAGTTCATCCTATAAAGTGTGTGTGAGGGAGGCGAGCATGATAGTGCTTATAGACAGGTAATGACCAATATAGAAAATGTAAGGAAAGCAGAAATAGAAGGTTAAAGAGCTTTTCAAATGGAAAAATAGTATTAACATGTTGCCTTTGTTTAGGCTTTAAGGAAAATTAAAATCATATGGACACTTTAAAGATTTAGGTGGACGGGGTTCTGGGCCATCTAGTCCAGGTCATGCTTTGCCAAGAAAGGTTGGACCAGATGATCCTTGAGGCCCCTTCCAACCGGGTATCTGATATACCTATGACATCAAATTTCAGTTTAATAAGAAGTCTGACTACTAGTTAGAGCAACTGTGAACAACTCAGCTGGGAGAGCAGAAGAACACAAAAGCAGAGTTAGCCCACGAAACATAACAACAAAGCCAAAATGCAAGGAGGTGTCCCAGATAAAGCACTGTTTCCTTCCCTGCACGTTGTATCTGGTGCTACAGACACACATCAAGATAAGATGTAGTGAATTAAAGTCAAGCTTTTGTCTGGCAGTCTGCATGATCTGATTGCAAAGACCGATTAGGGATTAAAGCCTTCTGACAACTGAACCACTTAATAACTGAGGTTTCCTAAGGTAAAGGCTCAAGGTAGGTGGGTTGTGGAGCAATTAGTTTTTCTTTTGGTAAAGAAAAACTTGGAAAAGCACTGTGTTCATTACAGATATTTTATTTTTCATTTCTTTATTTGAAAACTTACCTGCCTTGCAGAATTAAACATTGACCTTAAAGCGTTTGGAGGGGAGGAAGGAAGCAGGTGGGCAGACAGGAACTCAAATGCTTTGAGATTTAACTGGTTTCAAAATGCATTGGAATTATTTCCCTGAGAAAAGTTTTCCACTTCTTTGCAATTATTGGAAACAGCTCAGAGGTGGATTTTATAATAGATGGTGCTTAGAAAAAGCTGACATCTACCAAACTCTAATGTTCGGAGTAGAGGGAAAAACTAGAGCTGAAAAACTTCTTGGCAGGACAGTTTGAGGTTCAGATTCAAAGCTAGATCCTCTTTTTAGATTTGAACTGTGATAACTCTTAATAATATTAAATTAATATTAAAAATTAGTAATTTCTCATTTTTAAAGATTCCTTGGACTTATTACTCTTCCTCTCAGAAAGTTGTGCACAGAAAGTAGGAAGAAATGGAGGGAAATTGCTTTCCAAATGTGAAAGCATCAGTGGTATTAGAAGTTGACCTATATTATTAGCATATTTCTGAAAAGAAACTACAGTTTAAATCATGCTTGTTTGTCAGTGTGTTCCCAGTTTATCTTTCCCTTAGGTGCGATTAAGTCTGAGCTAATTAGTCTAGAATTACTCCAGAATTACCTAAATAAAGTGATTGTTTAGCATAATAAAGCCAGTAATTAGTATAGTTATAGAGATAACGTTAGCATAAGCAGTGAATACTTCTGTGGGGTGTACAGTCAAATTGGGACTATCTGGAGACACCTCCCTTCAACAATGTTATCTTGAGTGGCTCTATTAACTGGAAGCTTTTCTGGTGGTAACTTCCCCCTCCCTCTTGAATAACCACAGTTCTTCAGATCCATAACTGCAGCAGCTTTCTTTGAGCAAGCTTAGCCAGCTACAGATAATCAGCTCTTTGAGCCTTCAGCGCTCAGGTTGGTGTCAATAAGGTAGCCGCAAGTTTTCATCAGAACAGCCTGATTGTCTCTATCCTCATTGAATTTGCTGTTCCTTCTCCATTATTGCTCTGAGAGTCCCAGTGGCACTTGGCTCTGTTTTCAGCCTCCTTCTGCACGTTCTGAATTGCAGCAGCAGCACCATAGGTCTATGCTGGAAGTAACACAGAGTTGTGTGCTGAGGTCACAGTCTCACTGGTCATTTAGGAGACTTAATCCAGGTTTCCTAACTCTTGTTTCAAATAAAATGCAAGTCTAGAATGGGCCGTGCTGGGTAATCATCTAACTTCTTTCCAACAGCCTGGCTAGACCTGCTCATCACCATTGGAGGAAACAGATCCCAGTTTCAGCAGCCTTGTCTTTGAGGCTGTTTTGATGGGGTATTCTGAAGGTAACTGCTGCCCTAGAAATGTGAAAATATTGACTTCCAGAGGTGAGCTGCCCCAAAGGCACCTTAGGAAGTACAGTGAAGTACTGTATATGTGATGACATGCATGACTTCTAGATCCTCGCTAGCCAAGTTACGTGCTTATCATTCAGCAGCTTCAAAGCATCTGAATGGCATAGCTACGATTCAGGCAGGATCAGTAGACACAAAGAAGAGAGGATGGATGTTTTCCAGGCAGTGAAGCTGGGGTGGACAGGTGGTATTTACATGTGTAAATTCCATCAGATTTGACTCACAGCTCAAAGAACAGTTGAGAACCCAAACATTAATTATGGAACACAGACTAATGATTCCTTTGAATAAGAACTCGAGTCACCCAGAAAGTATCACCTGACAGGATCTCAGTGGGGATGCTACATGGCTGCTTGAGGATCATGTACCTGCTCTCTACACATAAGGAAAGCACAGGGATCACAAAGTTTGTGATCACCAGCACCTACAGTATTTTCTGGGTTCTCTGAGTTGGCTGAGGTCTGACTCAGAGGCAATTTTGCTTTCTCTCACTAGCTGGCATTTGAGTGTCTGGCTTTTTCAGTTTAGCATAGTTTTTAGTTATCAGATAAATGACAGATTTCCTCCAGGACTGGATGAAACGTGACTTGACCTTGGTTAACTGTTTGCTATTTCCCAAGGCATGAAATATAATTTAATCATGAATCTTATAATAAAATTGCCAAGAGGATCTTATGTGTTAATTATTTATCAGTATAAATATTTTCCGTGCAAATGAGGGAAGTGATTTAAGAAATTCAATCCCTTTGACCTGTATTTGAGGTCATATATAGAGTATTTGGGGGACTGACATAAGCAAACTCTTTGTTGCTATCTTTCTTCACAGACTAAGCATGCCATCGTCCTCATCTTTTGTTATAAGATTTTTAGGTCTCACATCTCACAGGGGAATTTAAAACTCCGTTATAGTTTCCATGTCATAACTAGATAATGATAGTTAGATATTAAGACCTTGAGGTATTATTTTCACATCCATCTACAAATCTCATTTTGCAGTGTACAGTTATGGAGAAAGGCAATACAAAGTTTCTGTAATTCATGGTTATAAAGTTAAACTGGAAAATAAGCAAAGACACATTGTAGAAATTGTGGTTTTGGGAAAATTGGCATCTTGTTGTCACTGAACAAGAGTGAGAATCAGAAAACCTGCATCTTATTCAGAAAAGGTCATTTGACTTGTTGCATGATGTTGGATGAATAATTTTAATGCTTTTATTCTGTTCCTATTCCCACTTTTTGACTGTTTAGAATGTTACCTGGAACTTTTTCTCATCATTGTCTCTACAGTGCTTTCTACAGGACAGTCTTAGCCTGTAGCTGGAATTCCCAAGTTTCACTGGAAATGATATATAATATTAACTGCAGTGAAGACAATCTCTTGCTGCGCAAGTCCACAATACCAAGCAAAAAGGGTCCCATTAGGTTGAAGCAGTGCTTAAACGTAATAACCCTATTAACTGTTAGATATCTCCCTCCCAAATATTCTCCACGCAATATATCCAACCAGAGAAACACACGCAAACCAGCATCCTTGCCACGTTTTTTGCATTTTTGCTTTAGCAAATGACTTCCTAACACTGTACTTCAGTGGGGAATATCATTTTCTTGCAAGCTGAAAGTATGACTGTCAGTATGACTGAATAAGGGAGTGCCAGGCAACATGAAGCACTGCAGTTTTTGCTCTGAGCTATGATATAGATCAAGGTCTCATCAGGTAATCTGGAGAAAAGGAGAATTTGGCTGACTATCATTAGAAGTTTCTCACTGATGTAGCCTACGAATCTCTAAGGGAGAACCATAGCACTAGAGATACCTAGCTAAGGGCTGACCAAATCAAGAGAAAGTGTACTGCAGAGAGTAATTTTTTACTGGAAGAGAGTTCCCATTCTGTTCTTTTATGTCCATCTGTAAATAAAAGGATGTTTTTAGCTATAATTTATATTTAACTATAGAACATAAAGATGATTTGTGTCTACTTTATAACTACTGGAAAAATAATGTGCTTTTTTTCACTGCAGATATTACATTATTGATATTTCTAGGGCAGATTGTGCCACCCAGCAGAATTTACTTATAACATGCTCAAACTAACCCAATAACATCAAACAAAACCTCACAAATAAGCCAACAGCATCAAACAGAGCCTCACAAATAAGCAAAAACCCACCAGCTTTAAAGTTTCAGTCAATAGCAGAACTAGGTCACTACCTAATTCTTCCTATATGTAGGTTTGTGGACATGGTTTTAATATAAGTGAGTGCTGTAGATATGGGAAGAACTGTACTCAGAAAGGACAGGATGAGTGCACAGACTTCAATACACTTTCAAAATATATACACATTGCAAAGTATTTAGCATTCTGCCTTTCAGTTTTATTGCAGAAATTTCAAGTTTAGCTGGTTCTTCTGGACCAGTTGCTGAATTTTGTCCTCTCAAGTTGGTATCAGTTTGATTATTCCTGAGTTTGTGATATGGTCAATGCTTACAGGTTTGCTAATATAATTAGATGTAATAATAACCCAGTATAATAATAACAACCTCAGATCCTGACTGACAGACTCATAGAGCTGAGCTGCCCCCAAAGTGAAGAACTGGAAGTTCTGTCTTGGATTGTTCTACAAACTCTAGGCTAGCACTTAGCAATGTGTGGTTATTCCACCTTCTGCTGTAGGGCACATTCAATAGGTGCAGTTGTGTAAAGTTTTACTTCATCGAGCATTGCATTTGTTAGTGTGTTAAAGACCCTTGTCACAAGGTTCTTATCACAACTGTCTAAGAAATTACAACTCTGAAGGACTCGTTTGTTTTTGAAATTTGAAATGTCAGCACCTTAAAAATAAATTATTGGCCAATTTTTTGCCATCTTTTTTTGACAATGGCACCAAAATAGTGGGCTAGATGGTTCTGACATTTTCTTTTAGTTTCTCAAGTTTTAAAAGTATAGCATTAAGTTAGTAAGAACTGTTGGATTCCATGATGTGAGGCATTTTGGCTTTATTGCCCAACAAATCAATAAGCAATAGCACAACACACAATAGCATCTAAAATACTACCACTGCTAAACAAGTGCTAGATGCTGTGAAATAAACTGCACAAGCAGATGGCAAGACACTAGTGTGAAAAAGCCCCATCCTTGGAGCTTCTTAAAAGTTCTTTTTTCTCTTTTTTTCTTTTCTTTTTATTTTTTTTTTCCATATCAAAGAGCCAAAATCTTAAGGAAAGTTTTGTGAGTTCTGAGACACTTGTGAATACCCTGTGGAACAGAGCCCCAAAAGCGAAGCAGCAGTGAGCTAAATTCATGTTGTTGATATACCGAGAAACAGAGAAGCACCACTTAGCTCTGTGCCAAGGTTCAAGCTGCCATATAGGAACCTGGAATCTTTAACACATATTTTAACTGGCAAAAGGAAGCATAGAATCATAGAATAGTTAGGGTTAGAAAGGACCTTAAGATCATCCAGTTCCAACCCCCCTGCCATGGACAGGGACACCTCACACTAAACCATGTCACCCAA
>JANHGB010056314.1:0-19501 GCA_026283785.1 Coracopsis vasa
AATGGGGGTTATATTTCCCTTTTTCCAGTCGTTGGGAACTTTACCTGACTGCCATGATTTTTCAAATATGATGGACAGTGGCTTAGCAACTTCATTCACCAGCTCCTTCAGGACCCACAGATGGATTTCGTCAGGTCCCATGGACTCGTGCATGTTCAGGTTCTTAAGATGGTCTCGAACCAGATCCTCTCCTACAGTGAGCCTAAGGTCTTCAATCTCACAGTCCCTGCATCTGCCTTCCAAGACTTGGGTGGTGTGGTCAGAGCATTTGCAAGTGAAGACTGAGGCAAAGAAGTCATTAAGACATTAAGAACCTTAGCCTTCTCCAAATCCAGGGTAGTCAGTTCTCCTGAGGGCTTCCGGAGGGAGCCCAAGTTGTCCCTAGTCTGTCTTTTATTTGCAATGTACCTATAGAATCCCTTCCCATTATCTTTCACATCCCTAGTCAAGTTTAATTCTAACTGGGCCTTAGCTTTCCTAACCTGGTCCCTAGCTTCCTGGACAATATCCCTGTGTTCTTTTCAGGCCGCCTGCCCTCGCTTCCACCTTTTATAAGCCTCTTTTTTCCCCTCAGAGTTTCCTCAGCAGCTCCTTATCCATCCAAGGAGGTCTCCTAGCCCTCCTGCTACACTTCCTTCTAGTTGGGATGCAACACTCCTGAGCTTGTAGCAGGTGATCATTGAATATCAACCAACAGTCTTGGGCCCCCCTGCCCTCTAGGGCTATATCCCATAGAACCTTATTAAGCAGGTTCCTGAACAGGCCAAAGTCTGCTCTCTTGAAGTTCAGGGCAGTGAGCTTCCTGCATGCTCTTCTCACTGTCCTGAGAATCTCGAACTCAACCATCTCATGATCACTACAACCAAGGCTGCCCTGAAGCATCACATTTCCAACCAGCCCTTCCCTGCTGGTGAGCACAAGGTCAAGCATGGCACTTCTCCTTGTCGACTCCTCTATTATTGCAGAAGAATTGACTCAGTGTTTCTTGCTCAGAAGTACTGGAGAAGATACTTGACTCAGGCTATGGGTGTCCAGTTTGTACTGGTTTTGACTGGAATAGTTTATTTTCTTCGTAGTGACTGGTATGGTGCTGTGTTTTGAATTTGTGACCAATACAGTGTTGATAACGTAGGGATATCTTAGTTACTGCTGAGCAGTGCTTACACAGTGTCAAGATGTTTTTGGCTTCTCTCCCCACCAGCTAGTAGACTGGGGATGCACAAGAAGTTGGATGGGGACACAGCCAGGACAGCTGACCCCAACTGACCAAAGGGATGCTCCATATCATATGACGCTGTGCTCAGCAGTAGAAACTGGGGGTAAAAGGGGGAAGAGTGGGATGTTCGATGTTTGTTTCCCCAAATAACCATTGTGGCTGATGGAGCCCTGCTTTCCTGGAAATGGCTGAACACCTGCCTGCCCATAGGAAGTGGTGAATGAATTCCTAGTTTTGCTTTACTTCTGTGTGCTCCTGTTGCTTTACCTATTAAACTGCATTTATCTCAACCCACAAATTTTCTCACATTTACCCTTCTGAGTCTCTCCCCCATCCTATTGTAGGGGAATGAGCAAGTGGCTTTTTGATGCTTAGCTGCCTACCATAGGTAAAACGCAACACGTTTTAAAGCTCTTGTCCTCATCCAGACTGTCTCTTACATTTTCTTTCAGTGGTTCTGTGGATGTGCCAATTTGTGCCCTATGACACTATCCATATTTCCTTTGACCGTGTAAGGGAAGATAGATAACTTGAGGAATATCAAAGGAAAAAGTTAAAACAATCGTATATTCTCGTATTTTAGGTTTTGTCTAGAGCCTTCAGAAATCGTTTTGTGGAACTGCATTTTGATGAACTGCCAAGTGCCGAGCTGGAAACCATCCTGCACAAACGGTGCAGTTTGCCACCTTCTTACTGCAGCAAGCTTGTCAAAGTCATGTTAGACCTGCAAGTATGAGAGTCTTTCTTCTTTTTGTAAAAGACAAAATATGCAAACATATTCCAGCACAAAGTAACAGAAATTTCTTTTGGGAGGGAGGTGTTGCTAACTGATACTTAAAAACCTTCATTAATGGAAGAGAACCCACCAGAGTACTTAGTTTGGTGGTTAAGTTAGAGAACAGGGGAGATCATGTCAGATTTGAGGGAAAGCTATCAGCAAAAAAATTAATAACGGCCTTTGGATTTGATGTGTAAAATAATCCCTTGCTCTGGATCCAAAGTACAGCATTGGATTTTTATCTGTCTTTGGATCATGCTAAATTTGGTATTATTTTCAAGTAATAATTTTGGGTGTGTTCTGACGCTCTTGTGTTTAACAGGCATGTAGCAGTATGTAGCTAAAACTGTCTCATATTTAAATTGCAGTATTGTATTTTGATTGCAGTAGCACAAACCAGAGCACACTTCAAAGCGCTAAAATATATTTTGTTGTAGAACTTGATTTTTTGCTTGGGTTTTTTCTAATTCCGGGTACTTATTTTCTTGTCAATACTTTTATTTATTATTTGTCTATTATTATCTGCATTATTTTGTTTCTGGTACCTATCAAATAACTGCTTAAAGATAATTTGAATTTGGGAGTCATGACGGTGCTAGACTTTTTTGTTTTAGTACACTTTGGTTGACGTGTCACATCAGAGAGCTCTGACTAGCTTTGCTTTAAGTATTCAGTCAGGTTAATGAAAAAATGGCTCACATTTTATTCTTACGACAGTCTTACCGCAGAGGTTCAACGGTGTTTGCTGGGAAGCATGGATTCATTACCCTGCGGGATCTGTTTCGCTGGGCTGAAAGGTACAGATTGGCAGAACAGCTGGAGAAGGAGTATGATTGGCTTCAGCACTTAGCAAATGATGGTGAGCCCTGCTACCTCAGGATTTTTAAGTATCTGTAGAATTGATTTCTAACCCTAGTTCTTAAGCATAAATTTTTGTTGCTGCTTAAGCAGATAGTAATTGCTTTATCTCTTCTTTTGTTTTATAGGTTTTATGCTTCTGGCAGGCAGAGTCAGGAAACAGGAGGAGGTGGATGTTATTCAGAGCGTCCTTGAAAAACACTTCAAGAAAGAAATACATCCTGAGTCTCTCTTCTCAGGAGAAAGTGTCAAAAAGCTGCTGGGTGAGTTTTCTAGAAGGACCATACTGGTAGTTCTCTAGATGTGACTGAAGCTGACGGATTGCTTTGTGTTGTGCAGCTAAATCCTCCATGCGGATGTCAGTGATGGACAGAGATTTTAACCATATTGTCTGGACTCGAGGGATGAGGAGACTTGCTGTTTTGGTGGGACGAGCCCTGGAGTTTGGTGAACCAGTACTGCTGGTGGGAGACACTGGGTAACATTGCTTTTTATGCCACACTGCATTGCAGTGCTATGCCAGACACTGAGTCAGACACAAAGTGATTGTGTAGGCTTCAGTGCTTCTTTGATCTGGGACATTTAGCCTCTCTCATGGCAGACTTGCAACTGCTGTTTTTCACAGTTTGCTTTTGAGGGGAAGCAATTGCATCTCTTTCAGCACAAGTCTTTAATGGGATTATCTGCATTATGTATAACTACATAGAAATTATAGAGAACGTAGTAAAATTGAAACGAACTGACTTCTGTCCCCACTTTTCACGAGGTGCCCTGTAGTATCTCGCTATCTGTCACTGGAGAGGTTGCTTCTGGGCAATAGTGACATTTGTCTGTTTGAGAGCATATTCGCTTTACATAGAATCATAGAATGGTTTGTGTTGGAAGGGACCTTAAAGATCATCCAGTTCCAATCCCCCTGCCATGTGCAGGGAGACCTTCCACTAGACCAGGTTGCTCAAAGCCCCATCCAACCTGGCCTTGATGTTTTAAGAGCTTGAATATTGCCTTCCTACTACTTCTGCCCCACCACCACTGCCTTGTGTTGTAAAGGAGATTGTGGAAGTAGAGCTGTCTGCTGCTGTGCTGGTTATATATTTGAAGAGTAAATTGTTGTAGGAGAGAAGGGAATAAAAGCACTAGAATCATAGAATCACCTAGGTTGGAAAAGACCTTTAAGATCAGCAATCCAACCTCTACCCCAGCACTGCCAAGACCACCACTGAACCATGTCAGAAGGCCTCATCTACACAGTTTTTGAATGCTTCCAGGGTTGGAGATTCCACTGCTTCCCCAGGCAGCCTGTTCCAGTGCCTGATCACCCTCCCTGTGAAGACATTTTTCTTAATATCCAGTCTAACTTCCCCTGGCGCAGCTTGAGGCCGTTACCTCTTGTCCTGTCAGTTGTTAGTTGGGATAGGAGATCGACAGCCACCTCGCTACAGCCTCCGTTCAGGTAGTTGCAGAGAGCAGTAAAGGTCCCCCCTGAGCCTCCTCTTCTCCAGACTAAACAACTCCAGTTCCCTTGGCCGTTCTTCAGAGGACTTGTGCTCTAGACCCTTCACCAACTTCATTGCCCTTTTCCGGACCCACTCCAGCAACTCAGTCCATCTCTTGCAGTGAGGGGCGCAGAACTGAGCACAGTGTTCAATGTGCGGCCTCACCAGTGTTGAGTATGGGGGGATTATTACTTCCCTGCTCCTTCTAGCCAGGGAAAGAGAGAAGTAAAATTATTTATGTAATAAATAAGAACTCTAGGTACTCAGCAGTTTATTCCCTCAGATTTAGGCTTGGTCTAGACATGTAGCATCTCCAGTTTAGTGAAATGTTAGGCTAGCTGAGTACCTGTAGGGGCAGACTGAAATAAATTTGACTTTAAACTGCAGAAATTCATCAGTGTAGATACTGATTTACTTAAAGCCGTCTTATGCAAGTCAGCAACAGTTGTTGTGCCAAAAATGGCTTCACTTTGCATACATTACTTTCAAGGAGAGAAGCAGAAGGAAATTTGCATGCTGGGCATTTGTCTCATATCTCTTCAATGAGCGTATGAATCCTGTCCAATTGTATGTATTTGAGTGGGTTTTTTTTGTTATTCTTCCATTTCAATTACTTTGTTGCAGGTGTGGTAAAACTACCATTTGCCAGATCTTTGCAGCATTAACAAATCAGAAGCTATACTCAGTGAATTGCCACTTGCATATGGAGACTTCAGACTTCCTGGGAGGACTGCGACCAGTCAGACAGAGGTCAAAAGACCAGGTTTGTCTTACATCAATAGCGGTTTGGCTAGTGTGACCACGGAAGCAAAAAGTAGCAGTTATTAATGACTTTTCCTTTTCCATTTCTTAGGAGGACTCTGATGGTTCTAGACTCTTTGAGTGGTGTGACGGACCTCTTGTTTTAGCAATGAAAGAAGAGGGGTTTTTCCTCCTTGATGAGATTTCTTTAGCTGATGACTCAGTACTAGAACGACTTAACAGGTATATCTCAAATGTGTTAGACACATTGAAGATACTTAATGCTATTCATTATACAAACATGAGTAGGGGAAGTCTAGCTTCTTTTAGGCACATTTGTTTCCTGGCCTGGGTGAGCTGCTCTCTTAAATCACATAGTTCCTGCTGAAAGGGAGAATGACCCAAATAATTCTGGCCTTGTTTGTATTTCAACTTCTGTGGCAGTTTGCTTTGTTTTCCTGTTTATCATCCATCTGAAAGAGGTGCTAGTTTTAATCACAGTTTGAAATTTTAATTATAGCTGGGGAAAAGATAGTAAGGTAAGACAAGATGAAACTGCCTTGTCTTGCTGAAGTCTTGATGGTCTTAACTTGCCTGGAAAAATAAAAGGTACTTTGAAAAGCAGGTATGTGTATGTTTGTTTGACATATGTTGGTACACTGATTATGTTGGTTTTGAATGCTTTAGTTGGTGCTGTTACTTTCCGTTTGGCTTTTTAGTGCTGCTACAGACTGATCTGCACTCAAATTGCTGTATTTGTTTCATGGACAAAAACAAGATGATGAAAGAATTTGCTTTATTCAATAGTTTATGTCCCTGGATAAAGAAATTAAGAACATAAACCTTAGTTCAGTTGGAACAGTTTAAACAATATCTGAAGACAGTTTACAGCATGAGTTAAGTTGGGAAATAAAACTAAAAGTAAAATCTCCAATTTACCATCTGCAATATTAGTATTTTCAGCTTGTCAGTGAATTCTTGAAAATTATGCATCTTGTCAAATTCCAGGAACAATCTAGTTATTTCCCTCCTTTGTGTAAAATAAATAAATAAATAAATTTCTTTATCTGCTTGCAGCAATATGCCTCATTTTAGCCATTTCTATTACCCATTATATTGAGATGACTAGCAGCTATTTTTGTACCATATCCAAACCCTCTCTGTTGCAAGTTGTTGGGGTTTTTTTTTGTTTTTTTAATTGTATGATGACAGCTATCATTCTTTCATAAAGTTCAGTTAACCTCTTTGTATTATAGTGATACTAAGCAAGGTCTTTCTAAATAGGTAACAGGTCAAACTTTTACAGCTTATAGCGTACAGTGAAGAGTAGCTAATAAAACAAATAAAATACCACAAAACCATAAAGACCTGTAGAGAGCTTCTCAGATTTATTCTGTCAGCTTGAAGACTGGTTTATTGTGCAGATTTCTTTATCTAGCTCCTGTGAATACAAGTTTTTGCTTTTGTAAAGAGAGCTGTGAGATACATACTTTATTAGGTGAGGCTTTTGACAGATCATTTGAACTGAAATTTTTCAGCAGGATTGGGTAGGGTTTCCCACTGAACAAAATCAGAAATGTTCTCAACTGGGGAGAATGAACAGATTTAATACAAATTCTGGGGCAATGAAAGTTTAATCAGGCCAATTCATTTTTAAATTAACTTTTGAAGTGTGAAACAAAATTTAAAATAATTTTTTTAACCTTCTCTCTAGTGTTCTTGAAGCTGAGAAGACATTGGTGCTTGCTGAAAAAGGTGGTCAAGATGATGATGAGAATGAGGTAGAGCTATTAGTTGCAGGAAAGAAATTTCGTATCCTTGCGACCATGAATCCAGGAGGTGACTTTGGGAAAAAAGAGGTAAATGTCAAAGCAACTGGAAGTATAGGATGGATCTTCTGGTCATATTGACTGTCTAGTGATGGAGGTGCAGTGCAAAAATGCATCATGCCATTTCCGGCGTCCAGTGTTTCCTAGTAGTTACCTGCTTCATCACTCTAAAGGAGGATTAGGACGTATCTGTTTTCCATCATTTCTGTGTGCTGTCATTTCGGCAATATAAGTCAATACCTGTCATAATGTGAAAGAAAATTCAGGCTCTAAATACTCTAGGTAGGCTTGATATATAGCATACTTCAAATACAGGAAATGTGGCTTATGAAGAAGTAAATCCAGTTTCAACATGAGTCTAGAGTAGTGTGAAGTTGCCTGTTAGATCATTCTCCCTATTTCTGTTCAGAAAGTGACAGAAGTCATCTTGTTCTTCTCAGGGAATATGAACATCACATCCCAAAAGACCTTTCTCATTAAATGGAAAAAATCTGTTTCTGAAGTTTGGCTTCAAGTAACTTAAGACTTGTTTAAAACCCCCACAACTTTTAAGCAATATTGGGAGCTAGGACTGAAAAAAAGAACTGAAAGCTTTTTTACCCAAAAGACGATGAGTACTTCATTTAAAGTGGTTTCTACAGTACAGAACAGATCACTGTAAAGCCAATGTGCTGAAAGGGGATTTATTTCTGCATTGCATTTATGTCAGTGATTTTTCTTGACTAATTCAGTCAGAGGAAGAAAGGAATTACAGAAATTAGTTGTAACTGAAGGCAAATTTCCATGTGGTAGTTTTCTTCTGTAAGCAAAGGTGGATTACATAGCCATTGTGTGGTACATGATGTCATACAACGAAACAGAGCTTTGGTGCTTCAGACTAGCTCGGTGTCTTCCCATATTCTTTTGACCTTTACCAGCCATTTCCTGCATTGATGTGGCGCTAGAGATCTTAAAATCCGCATTCTCTCAAAAGGTTTTGTTACAAAGTGATTCTGTCAAAATTAGAAGGAATGGTCTAGCTTGGTCACTTGGTTTATTGCTTGCAAGTACTGTGGCTGCAAGGCTATTGGTTAATTGCAACATTAAGTAATATGATGTAATGTAACTTGAATTGCTAACGTCATTCTGCTTGGTTGCAGCTTTCTCCTGCATTGCGCAACAGATTTACAGAAATATGGTGTCCACAAAGCAATGGCCGTCATGATTTGATACAGATTGTAAAACACAATCTTCATCCAGGATTGTCTCTGGGTGGGATAAACCGTCAGGGTGGGTATTTCTCTGTGTGTTGGCATTCAAACATTGTAAAGAAAAGAATTAGTTTGGAGGCTGCTAAACTTTCTTCAGAATTTATACCACTGTGTTGCTTTTTCCTGTAAGTACATCTCTCTCTGATGACAGTTATGAAATATTTTGGACTTTGTTCTTCCCTCACTGTGTATGGTTTATGGCTAGCCAGAATTAAGTTCAAGTTTTCACCATCCAAGTTGTTGAATTATCCCCTTTAGTGCCCCATCTTAGATTCATTCTATGTCAGGTGTTGAAAGAACTGGCACTTTTCTGCTAGCAGCTTCACTGTTAGTATTAATCACTTGATTCTGTCTTATTACTTGAATTTAAAAGGATCTGTAATGACAGCACAGGCATGGACTTCTCACTTATCCTGCCTTTTTGGATGTAGAGCACCCATCTATGTTGCTCATACATTACAGCTATGCTTACTTTAGTGATGCTTTTTATACAACAGTGTAGTAGATGTGACCAATAAAATTATTTGATAACTTCATTGACTTTTTTACTCTCTTTTTAGGGACAGACATAGCAGAGCTCATGATGGACTTTGTTGAATGGCTGACTAATCAAGAGTTTGGTCGCCAGTGTATTCTCAGTGTGCGAGATGTCTTGTCATGGGTTAATTTTATGAATGTCATGGTAAAGGATGAAAATTCTGCTAAGAAATGCAGCCTTTTTTACATTTCTCCAATGATGTCTTTTATCCATGCTGCATGTTTGGTATACATTGATGGAATAGGATCAGGTGAGTCTACAGTGCTCCTTTGGTAGCAGAAAATATGAAGTTATATATTTGTATTAATAATTTTTAGTAGAATGCAAACAAAATGCTTTGGGGAAGCATGAAACTCTTCTGTGAGAAGCTTTCACTTCTATTTGACAGTATCCTATACTGCATATTCCTTTTTTATGTTTCAGTAGCAAGAAAGTAAATTAGCAAGCTTAAGTAAATTAGAGGTAGTAATAATATTGCAAAGGCTAGCAGGCAAGTTAAGAAAGCCTGTGGTTTTTATTGACTTTTTTTGAGCTGGCATGGTACTTAATCACATGACCACATATTATTCTCTCTCTCCCACCCAACATGTCAGCATTTGTGCATGCTATCCTATATCATATGCATAGCTCAGAAAGCATCCTTGCGTGTTTAGCCACTGGCCCAGCTGATAAATGGGAGATACGGGAATGGGGAAAACGTAAAAAGCCACAGGACAGGCAGGGGAAGAAGGCCTGAGGGGACTGTAGCAAAGGATCAGGATGATAGTAATTGTAGAAGAAAGGGGTTTGGAAATCAGGTGTCCTTAATTTTGTTGCTCACAGAACAATTTGTCTGTGGTAAGTAGTACTGGAAGCACTGACAAGCAAAAGCACTAACAAGAAATACAAACTTTTGTGTACAAAGATGGCATCTGTGAAGGATTTGAGTTTCTTAGTCATAAGATGAATGTGCCTAGTTATATTTGTGAAGCATGCTTAACTTTTCTAATTACAGGTACAACATCCAGCTCAGCTGATACGGCTTTATTAGCTCGTGAAAAATGCCTGACATTCTTATGTGAGAAAATGAGTCAATTCCTTGAGCTGACTGATTATCAGAAGAATGAGCTAAAGATTTATGACAGAACAAAGGAGAAGGAGTTTGTGTGGATGGATAACTTTATGGGAATCCAGCCCTTTTTTATTCCAAGAGGCAAGAGGCGTTGGGGAAATGGGTAGACATTTATTCTGTAGGGTTTATTCCCCGTAGTTCAGTTATCCACTGAATCTAAGTAGGATACCTGAACCGTTACAGAACAATTTATAGTTTGTTCCCAAGCCTTAGAAAAATGCCTTTTCTGTCTCCAAGTGTGTTGATTGCAACTTGGTCACATTTATTAAGACACATCTCTTAACTGTGTTCTTTGACTTTTTAAATTACTGATTAATGGCTAATTTTAGTAGACTTTTTGGTGTAACAAAGCTTCTTTCATTTTGAGTTGTAATTTTCTATCACTTTGCATGATCGGAATGTCTGCTAACTTCCATCATCTAAAGCTACAGCTCATCCTGGCCCTTTTGTAAAGCATGGGAAGCAGAGGTCCTGGGTACAGAATGGAGACTAATGCTACTTTGCTGCAGCCTCTCAAAGTTTTGCTATAATTTTTGCAGAATTATTTAGTCCTGCATTTCAGTTCCTCATGTGACAAATTAATGCAAATCAAAAATCAAAATATTGTTTGCTACCTTTAAAATACAGGAATGGGATTAAACAGTGATGTCTATGAGCATTTTAGTTCAGCTGGTTAGGTTTTAGTACATGGAACTATGTGTTCCTAGTGCTATATTAATCATTCATCTTTGAACATCTTGATATTCATGGATTGTGTTAGTTATGCATAAAATTGTACAAGGTGATATTTTTTTGTAAATTGCTTAGTTTCCCTCTGCTGATTAGGTCACAGAAGGAAGGATCTCTTTTAAACTAAACAGGTATCAAGATGTGTAAGATAAAATGGTGATTAATATCTTGTATATACCTGAGCAGTGCTGTATTACAGAATTTGGGGAGTGATGTCCTAGTGAGCTGTACTGGCTGGAATTCGGCAGACAAGCATCCTCTCTCCTCACTGTATAGTAATAGTAAAGAAAATACATGCCTAGAAGCACACTTTAGTTAAAGCAGTCTTCTTTCTCAGAGCTGGCAGTTTGTGGAACAGATTAATAGGAGGTTCTAAACCATGCCTGCATTGTATCATTCAGTGCCAGATTTTCAAAAGCTGGTTTTGAGTTTTAGATTTACATGTCTGAAGCGCAGGGACAGATTTGTGATTTTTTTCAGTGACAGATCTCTAGTTTGGGTCATGAACCAGGAGGTGTCACATGGCAAAATGCATTCTATATTCATATGGGGTTTTCAAAATTCAACACAAATATGTGGATATGGGCTGAGACACAGCTGTGGATCAAACAGGAAGTTTATGTGCCTGATCTCTGAGAAGGGGATCCAGACGTTGCTTGCTCTAATGAGATTAGCAATTAACAGGTGGAATGATCTCGTTCCATCAGCAGCTCCAGCCTGGTGGTTTAATTGTTTCCTGGTTTACCTTTCCTTCGTTTTAGGCCCGGTTCTCCAGAGGAACAGCCTTACAGATTATGCTCTAAATGCTGGGACTACAGCAGTGAATGCACAAAGACTGTTAAGAGCCCTACAGCTTAACAAACCCATTTTGTTGGAGGGGTCACCGGGAGTGGGCAAGACCAGTCTAGTTGCCGCCCTAGCAAAAGCCTCAGGAAACTGTCTTGTTCGAATCAACCTCTCTGAGCAAACGGTAGAATAAAACAGTATCTTTGTAACTTCGTGTTTATGGCAGGGGGTAGATTCTGCTCAACTTAAAAAGCGTAGTTCTTTTTAACTTCAGCACTGAGTCTGAAATGTCAGTTTTTCCTTCTTGGTTTCAAGATAAAACTGAATGGGAATGGGGAACCAGAAAGAGCAGTGAGCTTCTGGGAGTGAAATGCCAATTCCCAGATTTTTCTGTTCTTTTCAAGTGAAGACGTGTATCTTAGTCTGTTGTGGGGTTTTTTGGCTTCTGTGAAGTTACTTAAAAACAGCTTTAAGGCTCTTCAGCTTTTTTGTTCCAATTTATCTTTTTTGTTAAACATAGTAAGTAGGTGGGTGCCAGAGTCCTATAATGGAAAAGCTTTTAGCATTTTGCAGTTACTGAAATTTTTAAAATAGAGCTAAAATGTAGGTATTTAAAGGGAAGGGAGAAAATGTGAAGTATAGTTAACAAAGGCTTTTTATGAAAAAAGGTGGTTGTGATGCTTTTTTTGAGTTTTGTAATTTCCCCCACACCTCACCTTCCATTCTCTACTCCCAAAGGATGTCACTGACTTGTTTGGGACGGACTTGCCTGTTGAAGGTGGAAAGGGAGGAGAATTTGCCTGGCGTGATGGACCACTACTAGCAGCATTAAAGGCTGGACATTGGATTGTATTAGATGAGGTAAATTCTAGTTTGGGGTACACATAAAATGGAGTATTCTGGAAGAGCAAACATGGTGATTTGACATGTAGGATAAATACCTTCAAGGGTTGATAACTGAAATAAATTTTGCTTACTTTTAGTTATGTGCATCTAGTGCCACACTGAAAGTGATTTTTCTGCTTAAGAGAAAATTAATTTCCCTCTGCTAAGTCTCTCTACCCATTGGCACTCCATAGAGGTAGTGTAAAAGACCAGCTTTGGCTAGATCTCTTTTAGACAAGAGGCTAGGGATTGAATCCCAACCTAAATTACTGCTGAAAATGAAGGAAGGGTAGATTTGATTAGATTTGAAAGTTTTTGGGAAGAGTGTCAACAGAAGTTTTGTACATGTGATCTTATATGGAAATAATTTCACTGAAATAGAAGGCATTTTGTTGGGAATAATACACTGTTTGAGTACTGATTTATTTGAGGTGAAGAAGAGTTCCATTTTGCTGGTATAAGCTATCTTGCCACCACAAATTTGTTTATGTACCATGTAGCAAGTACTTTCAAGCATATACTCGCACTGAGCTCACTTCTTGACAGCATGCATTCTAAGTACTGCAGAATGCAAAATCTCAAAGTTTTTTTAGCTGTTTCTGTACCTTGTTTTTCCTATTGCGAAGGGTACCACTTTAAACAGCCATTATATTTAAATAACCCAGGCTGCTTTCATTTAAAAACCAAGCAAATAAACAAAACACTGTGAATATTTCAAATGTATGAACATACGTTCAGGAGAAACATCTTGAACATGCAGATTTTACAATGGAGAATTGTTTTGTTATGATGGTAGAAACACAGTACAAATAGAAACTGCACATAAGGAAAAGTGTTAGTTAGGTGCTCCAAAGTAGTAACAGTCTAGCTGGAGGTAATGACATATGACAGTGCTAGAACAGCAAGGAAGTTGAATTTTACCTTCTGTGTATCCCAGACTGTTAAACTAGAGATTATGCAAAAGTGTTCTATGAAACATTAATATTGTATCTTTATTTCTTTCCTCAGTTGAATTTGGCTTCTCAGTCTGTATTAGAGGGGCTAAATGCATGCTTTGACCACAGAGCAGAGATTTATGTTCCAGAACTGGGAATGAATTTCCATGTACAGCACAAGACGACTAAGATTTTTGGATGCCAGAATCCATACAGACAAGGAGGTGGAAGAAAGGGTCTGCCCAAGTCCTTCCTTAATAGATTTACACAAGTAAGCTTATTTATTTGATTTAAACTATGTCATGATCCTGTCTTGTAGTTTTATGATTATATCAACAGTTGGCATGCCCTTTATTCTACAGGTGTATGTTGATCCACTGTCAGCAGAAGATATGGAGTTTATTGGGAATACGCTGTTCCCTGCTATTGATAAAAGTATTATTGCTAAAATGGTTGCATTCAATAACAAGGTAAATGCATACTTTAATTTCTTTTGTGTCTAAGTAGGCAGAATGCAGGAAGATTAAAAATATTAAGTCTAATATTATATTTCCAAACATTTTTAGAGAAGTATGTGGGTTAAAAAAAAAGGAATGGAAGTACATGCAGAGTAAAGCACACCACTAAAACCCACCTGAATTCTTGTACCACTATAATCAGATACTTGGTTGATAATGAAGAGACTATTTCACAGAAGATAAAGCATGTATATATATATCTAAATGACTTATATATATATATATGCACACACACACATGCACAAAAAAAAAGCTTTGTTCTGCAAAAGGTGGAAACAGTTATGGCTTGATAGCTTGATAAAGAGAGTTGAGAAAATAATGGTTTTTCACACATGGATTTTTCTTGAAGCACAAACAAAAATCTGAAATGTATATTTCTCTTTCAGGTCTGAGTTTTTAATCTGCTCTTTATTATGGGATGTTGTTAGTGCAGGCAGCATCTGGCCTTTACAGGAGCAGAATGATATGTAGCATTCTTCTGGAACGCTAAGACAAATAAAGGAAAATCTTTCCTGATATGATTTGTCTCGGCAAAGGATTAAAAGATGCTCTAGAATTCTACCAATATAGAAGGTTTTCAACTAGCACTAATTGCAGAGCATCAACTTATAGTTATTTTGTGGCTTAGATGCTGCCATTTTGTGCAAAGTGCAGGATACAAGTCATGGTATTTTATTTATGCTCATGCTTCTGAAATTGTGTTTAATCTTAACGTCATGAAACAAAAACAAAAGTGGAGTAGTATTAAGAGAAAATAGTATTCTGTGGCCTGATGTAAAATCTTTTGTGGCAGCATCTTACTGAATACTCGTTTATAGAGTGCAAGAGTAGAAATTAAAATTGAGCTGAGTGCTAGAGAATTAGGAGAGGAGAGGCAAACGAAACCAAGGTTTAGTTCCCGACATGTTCAGAAAAGTGAGCGAGCTTGCTTTTTCTGTTGTCCTCTGTCTTGTAAGCAGTGCCAAAGGCAGAAGTTCAGTTGAATTATATGAAAAATGCTTGAAGACCAGCACATGTGTGGAATAAAAGATTTTTTTTTTCTTCAATTGCTACTTCTTCTAGATTGACAAAGAAGTAATGGTTGAAAAAAAGTGGGGACAGAAAGGAGGACCCTGGGAGTTCAACTTACGTGATCTTTTCCGCTGGTGCCAGCTTATGCTTGTTGACCAGTCACCAGGGTGTTACGATCCAGGCCAGCATGTATTTTTGGTATACGGTGAAAGAATGAGAACCAGGGAAGACAAAGAAAAGGTGAGACATGTATTTTCCTTCCTTGCTCTTCGGATTGTCAGGAAGTATTTCTAGAAATCCAAGTGAAAATTTGAAGATGCCTTCCAATTCATTCACAGATACTACTTATCTCTTATGAAAGAAAAATAGGTTTGCTTGGAGTTTTGAAGTTTAACACATGTACTTGCTCCCCTTGAATTTAAAGTATCAGTTTAATATCAGTTAATTATCTACTAGTATAAAAGCAGAAAGCTGGTGTAAATGAAGGCAAGTATAACAAAGGACTTAGAGCAAAACACAACATATTCTTGTGTGATTCTGTATTAAATAGTAATGTTCTCATAGGAGTGGTGTAGGTTGCATGCCTATTTGTGAGGAAAGACAAGACATGGGGCAGAAAAGAGAGCACCGAGATATTGAGAGATTCTTAAAGTTATGGTTGGAAAGTATTTGTGTCAGTACAGTACATAAAAATAATGTCCTGTAATTCTGCTCTTTCCTGCCAGCTTTTCTAAATTGTTCTGGTTTGGTTTTCTCTTATTGACTTTATCTGTCACTTCTTCCATCTGCCTGTCAAATTGCTCCCCTCATTCTGTTAAATTCACTGCTTCAAGTTCCTCTAATAAAACACACTCACTACAATTGTTATTTTACCTTTGCCACCACTTATCTCTCTCTTGCCTAGAAATCCTTGGGTTTTGTTTAATTTCACAACATTTAAAATGGTATTAAACTAAAAGTCAGACTGTAAGACTGAATGTACTGATTGTGTGACTGGATGTTTTTCTCATGGGTTTACTTTCCCCTTCCTGTAATATTATTATAGTTTTATGTGTTATCAAAGAGGTGATTTATGGAGTGACTTCTTTCCCAGTATTTTGTTAAAGAGAAACATTACTTTTACGGTATTTCAAGTCAAGGGAAAGCATGGTTAATGAAAGAGTTGCTGCGAACAGCTCACACTCACTTAAATTGCTTACTGCAGTTTGAATGAAATGGCACTTGTAATTAAACTCTTAGTTACTATCACATGGCTGTGGGACTGAGAGGGAAGACTACTTTAGAAGTAAATCTTTTAGAACAGTGGAGAACTTAGACTGATAAGTCTTTATTTTTTGCACTTTCAACTGGTTTAGGTTATATCTACATTCAGAGACATTTTTGGCCAGGAGGCTGATGTGTATACAGGAACCAGAGAGTTTCACATCACTCCATATAACGTTCAGGTAAGCTGTTGACAAGAGATTTTGTGAGTGGAGAGAGAAGGTGTCGACTTGCACAGCTGAGCTCCCATTTGCCTCTTTGAGTACTCACCCGTGTGTCTCTCACCCCTTCCAGATCGGTTATTCAGTTCTTTCTCGTGGCAACTATGTTCCTCGTCCTGGCAGAAATCTCTCACTTCTGCATCATTCGCTGCAGTCCCTTGAGTTCATAATGAAATGTGTGCACATGAGCTGGATGGTAATCCTGGTGGGCCCGGCAGCTGTTGGCAAAACCAGTCTTGTTGAGCTGCTGGCCCATCTGACTGGCCATCGACTAAAAATCATGGCAATGAACAGTGCGATGGACACAACTGAACTCCTGGGTGGATTTGAACAGGTGAATAACGTTTTGGTAGTATGGCAGTATTTCTCCTTCCTATGCAACAGTGGCCAGTCCACTGTGGTCGCAGTGTTTAAGCACTAAATGGAGCCTTAGGCACCAGTCTTCTGGATGAACTAACTCCATAATGGCATGTTTGCAGGTTGATATCAATAGGCCGTGGCAGCGCCTGTTGGAAAAAGTGGAGAATACTGTGAACACACTAGTAAGGGACAGTCTTCTCCTGACAGAAATTTGTGCAGATGATGCTGAACTTGTGTTGCGTGCTTGGAGCAGTTTCATCCTGAATTACAAACCCAAATCTCTGGGTGAAGGAGGTAGAAGTATCACAGCCGAATTAGTGAACAAACTGGAGGGAATACTTGTACTTACCCAGCGACTTAACAACAAAATAAATTCTTACTCAAAAGCAGGTATGTATGGTGGGAGATTTGAAGTAAGTCTATATGTTCCTCTGAAGAAAATAAGAGAAATATATAAATCTGCAATGAAATCTTGAGAAAACTTTGGGGGGGAGGTTGAAGGGTTTTGTGTGTCATTTCCTACTACTTCATACTTTCACTACAGCTTAGCTTCTGAAGAAGTTAGTGGTGATAGTTCTTCAGGTTTATTTTTTGTGTAGTTACACTTGGTAGAAATTGTGACACATGATGCAATACAGCTTTTATCTTGTATTCCTGAGGGAATTTGTATACTCTATTAATGCATTTGTTCTCTGACGCATTGATCAGCTGAGCAGAATAATGCATGGGTTGCTTTTCCATATGGCATTAATATCCATCAGACCTCACCTGATGAGGGAGAAAAGATGGAGTTTATATTTCTTTGTGCTTGCAAACTTGCTCTGTCCTCGTGAATATGGGAGGCTACTTGAAGAGTTGGAGCCTCTGCTGTTTTGTTCCCCTAGAAAGCAGTAAACAGGTATGTCTTGACTGGAGCAGGAAGCCACCCCAATAATGTTGATGTAAAACATACTTTGTTTCAGAGTTTGCCCACCTGGTAGAAGAGTTCCGGCGTTTCAAGCTGCAGCAGGCCCAGGCTGCTGACTGTAACAGCCATGGCACGTTTGAGTGGGTGGATGGGATGCTGGTTCAGGCCCTGCAGTCTGGAGACTGGCTGCTGATGGACAATGTTAACTTCTGCAAGTAAGAGGCTTTGTGGCCTTGTTTCACTGAGTAAATTCCTTGACCCTCACTAATTGACTTTACTGAATATTCATGTATGATTACAATGCATGGGAGCAGTAAGTTACATTTTCTGGATGTGTCTTCCTTCTTGAACAGCTTAGCAGTTGGTAGTTTTCCTGTTACCTTATGACATAATCAGCTGTTCAGCTTAAGACTGGTACCATTTTGATTTCAAATCTGAAAGGGATCAAATTGTTACCTTTTTATAACCATATACATTCCTTTTGAACATAGCCCTTCTGTGCTGGACCGCTTGAATGCTTTACTGGAACCAGCAGGTGTTCTTACCATGAGTGAAAGAGGTGTGATAGATGGCACAATTCCTACAATAGCTCCTCATCCAAATTTCAGGTACTTTGCATTTTTGCCTTCCCCCACCCCCAGTACCAAATAGCAGGTTTAGAAAAACAATGTCTGCAGTGAGCAAGTCTTTTGGTATTTTGAATGCTGTTCAGTTTGCCATGTACTGTGGTGACACTGTCTGTCTGGCAAGAAAGAAAACTGCACTGTAATGAGCATACGATAGAGAGCTTAAGAGGCTTGGCTTTATTATCCCTGTTGCTACACAGACTATTGCACTGAAGAATTCATAGCAGTATACCTCTGCTTTGACTCTCCATTTCTAAGTTAGGATTTCAACACTTCCCTGTCTTACTGTAACAGAATTGGAAACAAGATCTTGGACTTTTCAGAAACCTGTTTTCATTTCACTGTATCTCAGAAGTGTTTTTTAATTGCTTTTAATGAATGTCTACTGATAGTATTAACTTACTTGGGTGTTGGATACTTTATTTCTTAAATAGCACAGATTTATGTGAAGCTCTTGCTAAGACTTTTAAAAGTCTACAGCTCAGGGGCATAGTGTAACTTTTTTTTTTGTAAGTAGGAAATGATAAAAGAGACACAGCTCATATATAACTGAGTTAAAAATAATGCAATATATCAGTGGCTAATTTCAAAGTATAATTATTTGTGCAGTTTTCTTATTTAAATTCATTAGATGTCTCTGGGTTTCTAGATATCGGTGTTCCCATATTTATGAAGATGAATGTACTGTATGGAAGAGCAGATTTGGTGGTTTCCCGAGTGGTAGTTTAAAGCTCTAAGTTACACCTTACGAATGTAAGGCAGTTGGACTAGATGATTGTTATAAGTCACTTCCAAATGAACTATTCTGATATCCAACAGGCTTTTTCTTTCAATGGATCCTGTTCATGGGGAAATATCCAGAGCCATGCGGAATCGTGGAATTGAAATATACATTCCTGGGGAGAATGATGAAAATGTATTGGACAATCTGGATTTGAAGTTACTCCTGCATAGTTTGGGTTTAGTGGGAGATAGCATCTGTGATGCGCTTATTGCTGTGCATTCAGAAACCAAGGCAGCAATAGCAGGTAAAAGAAGTCTGTTCAACATTTGTTAACATCTTGGTCTCATTACATATATTTGAATTATCTTTTTAATGTTAAAGCTTGGTTATTTTATTGTGTAATGTCCCGATATAAGTAAAGGCATATAAGTATAATCAGGTAGTTTTTGGTTGGTTTTTTGTGTTCTCAGGAAGTAGGCCCAAATCATAAAAAGGTGGTAGCTGGAGTGCTTTGTGCAGAGACATTGGACACTGGCCCAATTGCTATAGAGAAGGCAATATATTCTTAGTGAAAATCAGCAAAATAAAGGGTTTGCACAAGGCCTTTTCGAGTTGTTCTTTGGAGCAAGATGACACTGAGTTTAATACATCTCAGTTGCTTGATGTCTTATTTTGAGCTGGTCACCTGTTATTTGCAGTCTTGTCAGATTTTCTTACTA
>JANHGB010056315.1:0-15243 GCA_026283785.1 Coracopsis vasa
GCTCTCTCAGCCTGGCTCCAGAGCAGAGCTGCTCCAGCCCTCGCAGCATCTCCATGGCCTCCTCTGGCCTCGCTCCACCTTTACCTGTGTCCTCCCCAGTTGGTGTTGATTTCCCAGTGACAGCAAGTGCTCAGCCCTGTCCCAGTCACTGCTTTGGAGAGATATAAACCAGCTTTTTAACCTCCCCAAGCTCAGCTGAGCTGGGCTCTTGTTCCACACGTGATACCTGCACTTGGAACATTACTTATCCGCCTTCATCCTGGCTCCTGCCCAAGCAGTGTGCTGGGAAATGGGTGGCTATTTCAGTGGGTATTTCTTGGAAGATCCTGGTTTCCTGACTCTTTGCTCTCTTCACAAACCTCTGCTGCAGCTTCACAGCAGAAACTGTGTTTCCCAGAAACTCATTAATAAATCAGATGCTCTCTTAGGGCAGCTGCATCTTAGAGTGGTCCAAAGCATTGCACAGAAAATGCACATCACATTCGCCCTGCAGAACCTTTGGGGTCTCAGCTCCCTGCCCAGGCTATGAAGTTAGTCAGGGGTAAGAATTATAACACAGGAAAAGAAACCTTCCAGAGCCCTTTTACTGGGGCACCCATAAACCATCGTATTTTTAGGTGCTTCTGCCCTTGCTTTACTTTTGTCTGTTAATGGGAAAACTTGCAGAGGTTTTGTTAACTGGGCCATGGTTTGGAGGTGTTCCACATATTAGTAATGCTGGTACCATACCCTGAAAGTAACTGCAAGTTAAGGGCTGAATATCTCCTAGATATGAAGAAATGACATTGTAGTGGGAAAAACCAACCTCTGGCACAAACCCGCTTTCTGCTGTGATTCAGGTTAGAGCTATCAAAAGCATCAATGCTTATCAAAAGTTCACTGGTGTCAGAATGGCTAAATCTGTATTCATTTGGGGTGGTTTTGAGAGCAGTTAGTTGACACTAACCCTCTTCTTGCTCTTCCATGTGCCCTTGCAAACAAACTTCCAATGTTTAGTTCTCTGTTTCACAATGTAAGAATAAGAACCTTGCTGTCTTTTATCAGGGCCGTTATCTTGGTTTCATTGCTGTCGGAGCTGACATAGCATGTTGTGCCCACGTCTCCCCAGCCAGCTGGATCTGAACAGAGATGTGGATTCTGCTGCTTAAAAGCTGAAGGGAAATCTAAATCCTTCCTGAACAAAACCTGCTTCATTCCCTGCTTTATCCGTTACTGGCACTGGAGCAGGAAGGTGTCAGAAGGAGCTTGACTTGATAAGCTTCCCAGGCAAACCTCACTGCTGCTAAATCTGACTGGGGTCAGTTGCAGTGATATGTGAATCGTAGTTTGTACAGCAGAACCCAGCCAGCTGGGTAGAATGAGCACTGCATTAATGTCTCAGCCAGAGCTAGAAGCTGGCTATCATCATGCCCTGGATATACGAATACTCCATGTGGTGCTCCCTTTGGACTGAGTACAGAAATAGGCCCTGTCCCAGCAGAGCTGCAAATGGCTGCAGCAGAACTGCACCCAGGGGGAGGGAGCAGGATGTATTCTTGTCACTTGTGCTCCCATTGGGGTGACCTGGTGAAGATGTCCTCTTCTTAAAGGCGCACCATTATCTGCTGGCTGCAGGGGAGCGTGGGGTGATGCTGCAGTACAAGTTCCCATGTCCTAGAAAGCTTTCCCTCTTTATCTGTCAGCAGCCTTAGTGAAGAAGTGGGCCAGCCGCAGCGTGCTTACTGTGCCCTGTTCCCCTGCCAGGTTCTGCTGTGCCTGTGCTGTCTGCTGGGAGGTGCTGACAGATGGAGACTGTGTGGGGCTTCAGCTTTAAGCTGATGAATCCTATTTCTTCTTTTCCTAATGGGGGTAATTTGTGATGGCTTCTGACAGCCCGCCAGTGCCACTCTGGGGACTGTCACCGTGCCACCTTCCATCTGGCTCTTGTGCTCTGCTGCTCCAGGCCTTTCGTTTTCGTTAGCCTGGGTGAGGTCTCGGAGTATCATCCCCAAGTAAGCAACCACCATAGGATGTCCCTGGGCTTACCTGGCTCCGTGCCTAAGGGAGCTTTCCAAGCCTAGCAAGGAAGAGATGAAGCCTCTCAGTCAATGATGAAAAGGAATTCACTTCTTATTGACCCACCATCTCATGGAATAAATGCTCTGTTCCTCTTGGAGGCTGCAGGCAGTGGTTTGAAAGGACATTGCAGGTGCATATTGGAGCTCGGTATCCAGGACATGTAATGCAGTGCACTCAACCCCAAGGCTGATTTATTTTCAGCTTGAAAACTTAATTTCCTCCTGGTATTATTGCCCTTTGTAGGTGCAGGTAGTATGGGATCACTTAGCAAAGTACACAGTGTGCTTTCCAGCTTGCTTCGGTTTCTGGCAGCTTCTTTTTGCACAAGACCAGAGAATTATTATGATCTGGTGTCTTCAGGCCATATTTTATGTGTCTCAAAGTATTTTTGTGCATGAATGCATCTTTAGGTACCAGTAAAGATGGGTAAACCATTGTGCCTTGTTCTTACATATCATGGTTATGGCCAGCATCATCTTAGAATTAGTCAGCATTTGTCTAGCTTCATCCTTTGCTCTGCCTAGATGATCACGTATATTGTATGTTGTTAGCAAAGCTGCTGTTTGCTTGGATAGACTTGGATCAAGTTCTTCCTTCACCTTCTTCCTTTTGGGCTGATACAACCATACTATTTTTTTAGGTAATGGGCTCTTTTTCACCTCACTGCTGAAAAGATGTTTACTTAAATTCAACTAAAGAGTTGATAATGCTCTAAGCAGCAAGTGTGTCGTGGGCTTCTTTACATGGGCAATGGTCACAGCTTCTGCAAAGCTCCCATCGTGCTGGAAACCCTGTTATGAGATGAGCCTGGCTCCATCAGCCTCTCCTGATGGTGGCCTTTGAGGTCAATACACACACACTAAGGAATGCTGTAGGTGAAGTATTCTTACAACCAGGATTCTTCCGTTGTGCAGAAGCTTATCTTAGTTCTGCCTCTGAGTTATCAGTCAGCTGCATTTCAATCCAGAAGGACTCTTGCAGGAGCATGGCGTGGGATGCTTTCTGCATTGGAAAGCCCTTGAAAGATGAAAACTCCTTTAGCATTTAAACTTGCCAAACCTCTTTCCTGAAGAGCTGTGATGCAGCTTTGGGGAGGAGCAGGTTCAGCTGATGCTGGCTCATTGCACACAATGGTTTGCTCAGTTTTCATTGCTGCTAACAGTGAAATGCAACTGCTTGAATCCTTTTAGCTTGCAGCTGCAGATAAGCTGCCACAAACCTGTGCTCCCTCCCTGTGTGTAGGGGTTGCTGGGCACGAAGGCAGCTCTGCTCGAACAGATCCATGTAATACATCCCGGTGCCAGGGGGTCTTTTCCTGGAGCACTGGGATCGGGCTTTGACTGGATTAACAGATCAGTGTCCTGCCATCACACAGCAGGCCACGTGTGACACCATTAGCAAGCTAGAAAGCGACCGGGCTTTAAAGGTGGTCACTACAGCACTGGAGCCATCTGCTTCAGTGAAGGCTCAGCTCGGGCAGCCTATTGATCCAGCATAATCTCTTGTGAGGCTGCCCCAGGCCACTGTGACAAAGGTGGGGGAACAGCAGTGATGTTATTTGTAGCTAAATGACTTCAGGAGACCCTCTGCTGATATTCAGGGCTGTGTTTTGCTTGCAATTGCCCAGCTTCACCTGCAGCTCTCCTTAGAATATATGGATTTGTGTATAGGCTAAATGAAAGGATGCTGTGCTGGAGGGATTTTGACTTCTGCTGCATCACAGGTACCCAGGAGTAGTGTTGCTGTAAGGCGTACCAGGCATACAAAGTCACGGTGTGTCTGTGGAGCAAAGCCAAAATCCTGCTGCAAGGGGGAGAATCCCTTGATTCAGCTCTCAGAAGTTCATGTTCAGACAGTACCAGTTCAAAGTCCTGACGTGATGGGCAAGTTGTAACCAGAATCTCTGTCAGCTCTTCCAAAGCTGAAGGTACTGCAGGGACCTCCTGAGCGCTGGGGAGGGAGATGGAGATGTTTCTCAGCTTCCTGCACATGGGAACTGCTGGGCTGTCTTACTTTTGTAGGCTTTTGGTAGAGAATTTGAGTTTGATGTTGGGATTTCTCCCCTGCCCGTCAATTTCCCTGGCAAACCAAGCCTGAAGGACACAGTTGAGGTGCTGATGGAGTCGCATGGGACTTGCAGTTTTTCTTCTGCAGCACAGGCTCAGTGTGGGGAAGGAACAGCACGCAGGGAACTTGTCACTTATTTTCTGTTCAGCTTCTCCGAGCTCAAAATAACTCTGTCTTTAATGAGCAGCTTGTAAACACGGAGCTTTTCCTTCCCTGTCACAGCTATTCCTGACATCACTGGCCACAAGCGGAGCGAAAACAAGAACGAGGGGCAGGAGGCATTGATGTACTGCAAGTCCGTGGGCTTCCCGCACCCCGAGTGGGTCTGGCGCAAGAAGGTCAATGGTGTATTTGAGGTAAGAGGACTGAGGGGTCAGACAAAGCCTGCCAGAAGCCCTGGTAAAGAGGGAAATGAGCACCTTGGGTTAGGTAGGGGTGTGTTATTTCAGGTGCCTTCTCCAAACACAGCTCCTCAAAGGTCTGCTGCATTGGTGAGTGAAGGTAAGGTGGAGTTTTCCAGCAGCACACGTGTAAAAGGGGTATTTATGCTGTTGGGGTGTGAATGGAGTTGCTCATTGCATTGCTGCTGGGTAAAGTCATGCACTGTGCAGAAAGAGACAATACTCAGGGTTATCTGCTACAAAGGGCAAGATGTGAGTTATGAAATGGGACTTAAATGCATTTGGATATAAATTTCTCAAACTGTTTTACTGGAAAAGCTTTGATGTACTTTAATTAAGATTTAATCCGAGGATGTGGCAGTGATACCTGTTAGTGTTAAAGTCATTGTATTTTTCCATGTAGCAACTGATCTAGTGAGCAAGAGAGTTGGACGAGCAGTTGGAATAGCAGAAGAGAAGCTGGAAGTTGCTAAATCCTTCAGCCCACCTATTTTTATGTCACTGTATGATCTGCCAGAGAGGTAGCAATTTGATTGATAGAGAAGAAAGATGTGAAGTAAGTAAGAGTAGGGGTTGATGGTTCAACGTTAAGAGTGAGCTTACATTTGGATGGGGCAGTGCTATATGGGTGATGTAGTGAGTGCTGCAAGTCCTCTGTGGTGGGGTGCAGGTTCCCCTTCCTACTCTGTCTGGTGAAGTTATTGGATGAAGTGATCCAAGATGATGCTTTGGGAAGATCACACATCAATACCTGATCCAAGTTTTGTCCCTTTTTAATTCTTTACATGTAAGCAACTCTGGAATTCTCTTTTCAAATGTAGAAGGAATATAAGGCCTGGAATTCCAGCTTTTCTAAACATTCCCGAGGTCCCTGACCATGGATCTGTGAGAATGCCTGTTCCTTTTAAAAACAGCAAAGGCAAGATACTATTAGGGCCATCATACCTGAAATAGTTCACAAACCCTGCCTAATGTGAGGTAGAATAACCTGAACTCGTACTGGTGGTTTTCCTCTTTGCCCTGGGTGCATTTCTTTGTTGTTGCTTTGCAGCACAGCTCACTTTAGTGAGAGACCCAGAGCAAACACTAGTGGTGGGCTTTCCTCTTGCATTACGGACCAGACTCTTTGCAAGAACCCCTCAAACCTCTTCTAGTTTCCATGGCAGAAACAAAAAGGCACCACAACTTGCTAAAGCTCTTGCTCTTTTCCACCTTTCCCCTTCCATCAGGACATCAACAACTCCTCGGGCAGATTCTTTATTTTAAACAAAGACAACTACACCGAGCTCAGCATCACAAACCTACAGATCAACGAGGATCCCGGCGAGTACCTCTGCAACGCAACCAACCAGGTCGGCTCTGTCTCGGTCACAACCATCCTGCGTGTCCGCAGCCACTTGGCTCCCCTCTGGCCCTTTCTGGGCATCCTGGCAGAGATTGTTATCCTCGTTGTCATCATAGTTATCTATGAGAAAAGGAAGCGGCCGGATGAAGTCCCAGACGGTAAGTGTGCTCAAAGCCGCTTGTGAGGAGGAGACAAAACCCCCAACCCAAAGGCACAGTGAACTTGTGGAAGCAGGACGGAGTGGGGCTTTGGGGCAGGAAGGATCAGCAGCCCAGTTTGGTCAGCTCTGAGCTCTTTGCTTTCTCACCTCTTCCCTCTTCAGACATTAGATTAAGCCCAGCAAGTGCAGAGGGTGCAAGTGAAGTCAGTGAAGTCCTAACATGGAATATCCTGCACATCACAGACTGGAGGGGGGGATAGGGGAGGGTATTTCCATGTCTTTAAACCTTTTGTTGCATGAGGAGTCTCCCGCTTCCATCTCTTCCCTGCTGTAGCAGCCCTGAGAAGCCCTAAACACCAGCCCTAAGGAGTGTAGGGCAGCAGAGGGAGAGAGCCAGGAACACTCTAATCCTTGATGGCCCTTCCTCTTCCATGTGGCATCTGCATTGGACACTGGACAGGTTTTGTAAGGAAACACGTTTAAAGGGATTGGGACTGCAGAGATGCTTCAGAAATAAACCATGGTTTTAATGTTAGAAGAGTGGGGGCTCTTATTTTGCTGTGTAACTGAATTTGTACTTCAGTAACGCTCTGGAAACTACGTCTAATTGTAACAGCCACTGAGTTACATCTCTAAAGGTTAGGGTTTTATCATCAGCTTTAACAGTAGCACTGAGTAGTTAAACTGTGTTTAGTACAGAATACAAGTAGTCACTGTTTCATTTTCGAGCTGTTTCTGCATAACTTCCCCTTTAAAAGAAGGGAGAAGGGGCAGTTTGAGGCTAAAATGAGTATTTGGAAGAAGCACATTGAGAAAGAGGCGTTAATGTGACACCAAGCTGCTCATTTTTGTGAAGAAAACCTCTTTTTATCGAGAAACCCTACCCAGTGATCCTTGTGGGAAGCTCTGGTATTACCAGCGCGCTGGCGGAACAAGTAACAGAGCAGGCTCTTCAGAGTGCACAGAGGGCATCGTGCTGGATCCACATGGGAAGCACTGAGTCATTAGTGTCTTCCTGGCTTGGAGGAGTCCTCCAGCACGACAGATGACTTCCAAAAGCAGCTGTGTTGTAGCTTGTGCAGTAATGACCAGTTGTTGTGGAGCTGCACGAGGTGTGTGTGATAACACAGCATGACTTTTGCCTTGGGGGAGGCGCTGAACCCAGGATCTGCCTCTGAAGTTTGGGCAAAACCAACTTCAAGGTTCCTGAGCTACGTTTCAGAGAATGAAAAACCCCTAAAATCTCTTCAAACCCATGATAAATGTTAATCTATCGAGAATGGCTGAGGCTTGGATGACTTCTGTAGCAGGTCAAACACTGTCTTTAGGTAGTGCATACCTAGAGGAAACTGGCTTTTGATCGTAACCCCTTGAGTAGCATTTACTAACTGCTTACAGAGCATGCATTGACTCTGGTCTAGGTGTGTATCCAACAAAAGCTGCATAGTGCATGTTCCTCTGCATAACTAACAGCTTCACAGGCGCTGAGGGGTTGACTGCAGCAGGTTGTCCTCGGAGTGGCCCTCAACCAGCCTAGAAACAGTTTGACTCTTCTCTTGCACATCTCCCATGTTGCTGTGCTACATTGGCCTGACTTGGATGGCCAGAGAGGATCTCACCTCTACGGTGGTGGTTGTTCATAGCTCCCTGCATTCCCAAACTTCATTTGATGCGGTGTTACCAGCACCAAAACAAGATACCAGGTTGGAATGTGAGCATTGCAGGCAGCCTCAAATGGCCTTAAGCCAACAGAAATAGGCTTTGACTTGACCGGATCGCAGTGCAGCCACCATGGCGGCACCGTTAAGCACATGTTGGAGGTGAAGCGGTCTCTACCTGTTTGTTTCAAAGGCTGAAGGTTTCCTGGCTGGTTTGGCTGCTCTTTGGGTGCCTGAGGGGTCCGGGTTCACCATCTCTGACAGAGGAGTCCAAGATGATGAGCCAAGTAACTGAGGTTCCTATATTTGCTTGCTCGGTCTGCTGGTAGTTTACAGGCAGCTAAGCTTGAGCCTTGGAGAGTGATGCACCTCTGTGATGGGCATGTGTTTTCTCTGCTCACTTTCTTGGAGGACAAAATCCAATCCTAAATATCACAGTCGATACCTGTGTATTCAGTTTGCCTGGATGAAGAGACACGATTGGCATAACATCTCAGCTGGAGGCTGAGTCCTGCCTTCCCCTGGATACTCGAGCATTTTCCTTAAAGGCATTTGAAGCTTTCTGTGATATCGTGGTGGGCAACACCCTACAAGCAGGGGCATTTGCCAAATGCATCTGTGAGAAACCCTGGATTATCTGCTGATTCCCCCCCTTGGGTGTTTTATGTGGGTTATTCTTCATTTTCTTATTCTCAATACCTCGTTATGAAATGCCAAAGTTAACATTTGAATGCAGTGGTGTGCGTATCATGTGCAATTGAAACTCCCTGCTTCCAAACCCATCCAGCCACCTCCGCATGCTGCAGTGAGCAGTAGCAGGAAACATCAGTGAGCCTATAGCTGAGGCAGCAACTCGGGCAGATATTAGGCTACATATTGTACTAGTTGATATAGAAATTATCAGGCAACAGCTGTGATCTCTCAGCTATGAGCTGGTTTTCTGAGTTCTCTCTTTTAGCATTGGCTCTGATGTGTTTAAGCTTTAAGGATGAGGGTTGTGGTTGTGCCACAATCTCAATACGAAGCTGCTGCGGCAGTGATGATCGAGCTGTTAGTGCCTCCTTGCTGCACAGGGAAAACCTGGCAGCCTCAGCAGCAGCTCCTCACTTGAAGGCCCCTCTTTCTGGGATGTGAATTTCATCCTTGGACCACTCCAAATGTTTTCTTTAGACATTGAGATTCCTTCACATTCACCACCACTCCACTCCCTCTCCTCCTGTGGTGGAGTAACTCTGGACCTCCTTTAGCCCCCAGGTTTCTCTGCTATTCTTCCTTTGCTCTGGAATAGCAGGCAGAAGGAGTCATAAAACCCCTGGCTGTGTTTGCGGATGGATCCTTTGGACTGCTGCCTGGTTGATCGTTGTCACCAGGCTTGGCACATCCTCCCGCTGCAGGCTCTGCATTCCTGCAGATTCAGTGTCTGCTTCCAGTAACCAGCCTCAGTGCTGGGGTGGAAGCTTTGTACCTGTAGTCTTGTGCCCCTGCAGTGCTCTGGGGTGCCATAGGTGCTGCCTTTGGGAAAGGTGCCTCCCGTGTTCAGTATCCCCTTGAGGATCCTCTGGCTGACGGCTGTCCTGTTGAGGATCTCCGGAGGGGAGGGTTTCTGCACAGACTTAGTGCAAAGGTGACTGATCCAGGACCCTTTAAGGCCTTCTTAAAAAGCTTTGGGAAGAAACCCAGTGATGCTAAATGGACCTTCCCTGTATCCAGAAAGCTCAGAGCTTTCCTGTAGCTGAGAGGGTGTGAAATCAGCAATGTAGAAGCGTATCTGCAGCCCATGCAGAGCCTGGCTGCTGACCATGTGGGATGAAATGCTGTTGAGCTGCATTTATCTTGTTGGGAGATGCTGGTGCCCACGCTGAGCGCTCACCTCATGCAGAACCCAGGTGATGTCGTTTCTAGGTCAGGCTTAGCTAAGCCTACACAAGTTACAGGCGGTCCTTTGGGGTGTGCTGTGTTTAGCTCCTTGGGCAAAACCAGGCCAAGCCAAAAGCTGGAGCAGGATTGCTCCAGACTTTGCTAATAACACCAGGCAGAGTCCTTTGGGGTCCTTTCTCAGCTGTGCCACAGCAGAAATTGCTCATCTTGCCTCTCAAGCTGGGCTTGAGGGCTCTACCTTCTTGGTGAGCCTAAACAAAGTGCCAAAAAGGGCTTTTGATAACTGATGCCAAGCAGAAGCACCCGGTTACTGGTGGGGGATGCAACAGCTTGGGGAGAAACATTACCTCTCTCCTGGAAGGTGCCTGGGATGCTTTCCAGAGCATTTGGGAACTCCACCTGGCCAGCCAAAACCAAGGCAATTGAATGGATTCCCTTTTCCCCCTCTCACTTCCATGTTCTACAGGCTAAAACTTACCTGTCCTGGTGTGCCTGCTTCCTCAGCTCTTGGTGGAGGGGTGATGGGTAACCTGGTTCTGTTGGAGCAGCTCTTCTCAGCTTCCTGTGTCCCCAGAGATGGAGGCTGCTCAGGTGGCAGGGGCTGGCGGGATAAATGGCTGCTTTGTGTTCCAAGACCCTTTCCCAAGGGATCTGCTGCCCTTGCAGAAGGTGGTACCTCCATCTACCTTCCAGCTATGCCATGCTGGAAGAGCGAGGCTGCTCCTTTAACTTTGGCATTTCCTGACTGCAGGGTGGGGGCTTTTTTGTTGCATGGACCTTGCTTTCTGTGTGGAGTGGACTTGCTCTTTGTGCCATGGAACAGGGCTGCTCAGTAGCTCCTTTGCTGATGTTTCCTCCTTCACATAATTTAGATCTGTGACTTGGCACCCATGAAATCCGTGTTTCGGACTAGAAATTGTGGCACTGGGGATGCCTGGTGCAGGTTCTTGCTGTTGTACCTGTGGATGAGGGGATTCTCATCCTCCTGGGAGGGGAGGTGACTGCAGCGACCCCCCTTGCATCCAAATTATGTGCTGGAAGGAGGAAGGGAGAGCGGATGGCGCTTGGATTTCTGCATCCTCTGCTTTACACATGGTAAAGCAATAGACAGATCCCATCCCTGTGTTCCAGAGGGTGGCCAGGTTTGTGTAAAACCGGGGTGGGTGGATAACGTGCAGCTTCCCATGGCTTTGGGTGATGAAAGCTGCATGACCATGGCATGTGGAGGCCAGAGGCACCGGCACGTCGCTGCATGCCCGACGGGAAGCGGTTTCAGCAGGGGACTGCTGATGCATTTTGCTCAATGCAAGTGGCTTGGACTTCCCTTGACAACAAAAGGAAGCAAATAGCTCTTGATTCCTCTGTGGTATAGCTTAAGCTGCTTATTTCTGATAGACGTAGCGATCAACCATCATGACCCAGATGTAGTACATGAAATATTCCTACAGAAAGTGGGTTTCTTTCTGTTGTTGGATCAAACAGCCCAATATTAGCAAAGATGCTGTTGTAAAGGGTGTGCTCTGGGGTAAGTAGAAAGTAAAAACTCCTTCCTACATTCCCTGCAGGAATGTGAGCAGTTTTTACTTGAAAATCCATATTCTCTCTGACCTTTAGTTCAAAGCCATGAGGTGACGGGGGTTGTAACGTGTCCTTTCTCATTCTTCCCTTCTCATTTCTCAGCTTAATACAAAGATTTGCCATGAGTGTGTTTCTGCTCTGGCTCTGCAGAAGCTCCATCCATATCCCCACATTCTTTCTAATGTTGATTTTTTTCCCTCTTGACTTGCCCTGCTCCTGCTATTACTGTAAGTAATTTCAAGAACAAAATGGTTTCACTCAAACAGTTTTGCCTTGTAACAAGTGAAATTTGGGGGTTATTTTTTCCTTGTCCTGCCCCTTTCTCTCCCATGCCTAAAGTTCTTCAAGGGGAGCAAATCATCAGATAGGCACCTTGCTACACATCATTGTACCACAGTGCTAATCAAACAGCCTGGCTCCTCTGGGCCTTTGTGCACTGGATTTGTTAGAGGAGCAGGGTTCCAGTGTAAGTATCTTGGCCAGAGAGTCTCCAATACGCTTCTGCCTTCACTCCCTTTTGGAGCTCGAGTATCTCTGTTCACTGCCTCTTCCCCCTCCCTCCAAAACATTCCCGTTAACAAAGGCAAAGGGAAGAGCAGTGCTCCGAAGCCAACATGTATTGTGGTGGTACATGCTGCCTTTGAGTGCAGCCAACCTTAAATGGGTTAATGTTGGCTTTTCCTTTTGACTATTTGACCCCAAATTGTCATTTCAATAACGCTGCAGTTGGCTGTTGAGCTGTAAGGGCAGGTCTGAGGGGTGCCACGTGCCCGTGTGAGAGCTGCTGCTGGAGCTGCTGCTCTCAACCCCTCTCTGGAAGTTTCTTTGCAAGTTTTAAATCACGCATCACAGAGTCCCTTTGGATACAAAAATGTGGATTTTAGTGCTGCAAGTACCCGATCATCCTGTTTCATTTTGAACTTGCACCAGTCAGAGGCTACATGAGATGAATCTGGTGTTAAAACTAAACCCTAGAGCTTTCCAAAGGGGGTAACAGAAACTGAGCAACAGGTAAAATGCCTCCTTACATTAAGGCTGAAGGAAAGGGGGTGGCAGCACAAAACACCTCCCTTCTCCAACTGCCCAAGCACGAGTTACATTCCCAGACAGTTCATACAAGTGGAGGAGCTAAAGCAAACCTCATTTGTCATCACCTTGTGATTTTAATGCACAGATGTTTTTGCCTGGAAGGGTTGATTGCACGTGTTACACGATGCGTTAAATCCACAGCTAATTCTAACCTTACCCCTCCAAAACGGGCTCTTTCAGGCAGCGCTGTGCCCACAAGGAAGGCTCAGCTGGTTGGGGTGTTTAACTCTTGTATCGTATCAGCAGTGGGGCTTTTGGAGTCTGCAGATCCCTTCCCAATCCCAAAGGAAATGCCAGCAAAAGGAGGGGTTACGCATGGTGACCTGGCAGCACTGTGGGAGCCCCAGGGGCTGGAATGCAGCAGCGTACTGGGAGGACGTGCTCTGTGGCCATAGGGCGTCCGTGCTGTGAGCAGCTCGCCTGGCACAGAGGGGTTGAGTGACGTTGATACTTGTCGGTTACTATGACTTCTTTTTTTGTTGTTTTTGTTTTTGTTTCCCCCCCTTCAATTGCATCATACCCTTAAAAACCTGGTGGTAAGTGAGAGCGCTGCATGCTTTGGAGTTTGTTTAATCTCCGCTTCAGTCTATACAACGCACAAGTCATAACGTTAACACGTGGTTTTTTTTTTCCTCAAACCTTCTTCATTCACATTCACAACTAATTTGGGTTTCAGTTTGCTGTTCTCCAACCTTTCTTTAGTCTGATCTTGTTCTTCTTTTTCTGTTGGTCTGTTGCCCCCTGGTTTCGCTACGGTTTCGGTCTCTGTCTGTACTGTACTGGGGATGCTTTGCCAGCAGTTCAGTGCCTGACCGGGAGAGGAACGCATGGAGAAACTTCCCTCCGGCTTCTTTTATCTCCATTGAGGTTATAGATGGGAGAGGGATGAGCGGTGGTGATCCACCCTGTAGTCTTAAGTATTCCAATACGCATTTTTGTTGGCTCTTTGTTAGGAAAACACCCAATGGCAGCCTTTCTAAATGTGATGGAGTTGGTTTTTAAGCACGCAAAACGACTTAGCTGCAACAGGCATGAAAGTATTTTAACAGAGAAGGAGAACTGGTTATTGGTAGTGAGAGGGAGCTTGTGTCTTCCCGGTGCAGTTTGGTATTCCTGAAGTGTGGCCAAACAAACTCTCAAAGATGGCTGATGCTTGTCAGAGAGCCGAGGTCCCGAGTGCTAGCGCAGAGCGGCATCGGCAGCATCCGGACCAGGGGAGGGAGGGTGCTGCTGGGCCGAGGCTTGAAGATCTTTTGTGAAGCAAAAGATGTTCGTAGAAGGAAGTTCTAGATTTACTCTACTGTGCTTTGTGTTTCAGTACCTGATGTGTCTCTGTATATCTCCACTGTATATACAACAGCACATTGATGTCTGGTTGTCCTTACTAGTCCTAGTTCTTTCTGTATCTTGTCCGGTAGTGTACTGTTGCTGGTAATGGACTTCTGTGGACACTGGTGTGTCGCTAGTGTGTTATTTTGGCTGTAAAGCTCTTGGTTTGTGGTTAGTTCTTTCTTTTCTTTGGAGTATTTTTTTCTGTTCCGGTCACTGTCTGTGCTAGCGGTGGCTTTGCCTCTCCGTTGCCTTGAAGGTACAGGTGGAGTAATGTCCCACTGACAGACATTACTCCTAGCGTGTGCTCATGCGGATGCCCACACTGTTGAACCTGTAATTTCCATACCTGCTTCATGTGCACTAAGCACCCTTGTGGAATCCTGCTGAGAGTTTCTTAAAGGCTTCAGTGACACATCCCTCCAGCCCCAGGTGGGAACGGCAACTGCTGAGTGCCAGAACCAGCAGGTCCTGAATTGGTCCCCCCCAAAATACCTCTACAGGAGCGTTAACCTCATGGATTGATTTTTGTACTGCTGTTTAAATGCACTTCTGCCTTCCATACTGCAGCTTGGGAGCAAAACGAGGGGGTTTCTAATTCAACCCCCAAAGTTCAATTGGTCACTAATGTTAAACATTACCCATTGGCAGAGTTCTTCCCAATTCTTTAAAGAGAACAGTTTTGCCAGGAGACACGAGCAGAACAAGGCCGTGTCTTGCATAGCTGGTGTGTCTGGAGGTGTTACAACACCCCTGACCCTGCCTCTTCCCAGCGTGTTGAGCCCTGTCGGACGCACGCATGATGCCTGCTGCTGCCCACGGACTGCGTTTGGATACTTGAACCAAGTATTGCACCTCCAACCTCCTCCTAACCAAGTCCGATCTAATCAGACCTTGAGGAAAGTGGAATATGTGGAGGTTGGATCAGCCAGGGGAAGATGAGCATGTGGTGTATATGCCCTGTGGGGTACATACCAGTAATTACCCGTCAGCAGTTGAAGAATGGCTTATAAAAAGTACTATCTATATGAAAACAATATCAATGCAAGCAAACAACCAGCAGGATTTTACAACTGAATCGTTGGTTTGTCTTCTCATCTATTTTTTTATGAGATTGAACCACTGGAACTTGGGGACAAGATGAGTCTTGACCATATTGCAACAATCTGTCCGCTACAGTTGCAGTTCTTCATGACCAGCATCCCAAGTGTTAACTAAACCCATTGAGGCAACATACCTGCCATTAAACCCTGAATCCAGACAAGCAGCTCCATGAATCTTTGCACTCCCAAGTGGAATGGCCTTTAATGCTGTAGATAGATCGGTTTGCTGTTCGCGGCTTGGCCAGTGCACGGTGCAAAGACTGACTCTCTTTTTGTTTTTTCCCTCTCCTTTCCTTGTCTTTCCCTGGATCCCATCGGAATTCTTGTTGCAGATGATGAACCAGCTGGGCCAATGTAAGTGTGTTTTCAGAAAAAATGCTACTTGGCTTAATCTGCGAGTTTAGGGGAGTTCACATGATATGGGGTTGATATTATGTGTGATGTTATTACTGGTCATGGAATCCCAGAATGGTTTGGGTTGAAGGGACCTTAAAGCTCACCCAGTCCCAACCCCTGCCACAGGCAGGGACACCTTCCACTAGAGCAGCTTGCTCCAAGCCCCTGTGTCCAACCTGGC
>JANHGB010056316.1:0-22074 GCA_026283785.1 Coracopsis vasa
TAAAAAGGACATGGAACTGTTGGAACAAGTCCAGAGGAGGCCACGAGGATGATCAGGGGACTGGAGCACCTCCCGTACGAAGACAGGCTGAGAAAGTTGGGGCTGTTCAGTGTGGAGAAGGCTGCATGGAGACCTCAGAGCAGCCTTCCAGTATCTGAAGGGGAGCTATAAGGATGTTAGAGAGGGACTCTTCGTCAGAGACTGCAGCAATAGAACAAGGGGTAATGGGTTTAAACTTACACAGGGGAAGTTCAGGTTAGATATAAAGAAGTTCTTTACTGTGAGGGTGGTGAGGCACTGGAAGAGGCTTCCCAAAGAAGTGGTAAATGCTCCATCCCTGGCAGTGTTCAAGGTTAAGTATAACTATATCCCCTCCATCCCAACATATTATTTACATTTTCTATGAAGTGTTTAAATAATGGTATTGCATAAAACAGAAGCCAGGGAAGGATCTATCCCTTCGATTTGTGGTACACCTGCTAAATAGGAAGGCTATTATAAAAAAAAAAATGCATCTTTTATGATGCACAACTTGCTAATTTCACTCATGAGCTAACACTTTAAACTAAGGTAGTTCACAGAATTCAGAGACTGAGTAATATTTCAAATACTGTTGGACACAACTGGTAGCTATTATCTTCTACTCTTTCTCACCCCTATTTTCAGTAGGATGGATTTTTATTCTTCTTTAGTCTTAAGACTTTTCTCAGTAGACAGCCCCCTAAGGCATGCTAGAAACCTATTAATACACATCTTATACCAATAAAACTCCAATTCTGTATTTTGAATATTCATTTTCTATCATACATAGTGAAAGTCCTAATTGACTAGTAAAGCTATGAGAAAATTATGAACCAACCCAAATAATTTCTCACTACAAGCTTGATGTAAACAGTTAAAATTCTATTTATCACAACTAACAAGCACACTACCCATGAACAGAATACGCATTTTGTCATAATACATACTTTCAAAATAACGTAACAACCACTCTAAGTCAGATGATGCACATTACAGTTCATTTTCATGAACATGGAGCACCCAGAGCAACAAAAGAATTCAAAACCAGCTTCTGGATACTTAGAGTGTCTGCAAAACAGGCTCCTAAGACTAGGAAGGCCACCCTCCCCCATTAAGGTAGAAAAAAATACACTACATGAAAATAGATGCTATCTCAGTCATGTTAATACAAGAAAGGAAAACGACTCAGCTGGGATATTTTGCTTTGTAATTTGCCAATAGTCTGTGCTTTGCAGATTCTGTTTCCACCATATTTTCCACTGAGACTGCATCTTAAAATGAATGTAACTAACATTTGAGCTTGTATCTATTTCCTTACATTGGAAATTTCTTGACTGAGGATGGCATGCAAAGAACATGCAATAATGGTAGCTTTGCTAATTGTCTCCATTTGCCCTTGCTAGTTATTGCAACAACATGGGGTTTTCAGAGATGAGTAAATAGTAATAGTAGTAGTAGTAGTAATAATAATAATAATGATGATAATTCTGTATCTTAGAACTTCTTTTAACTCTTCTCCTACAGTTCTATGTTGAAGCAGTTCAAGATGCAAGGAGATTTTCTCACATTCAGTGCAATACAGCAAATAAGGAGGTGGGAAACAGAAAAATTTGGTGCAGAAGCATAATAAAGACACAAGCAAATGACTCATTTCTTCAAAGAAAGAGACTTGTGCATAGCTTTCCATCAATGCAGATAGAGAAAGAGGGTAAAGCATATTTTTAGATTACATTTAGCCAATTCCTCATGAAAGGATCAGATGCAAAGGGCTAGAATAAGCTCTGCTAACATGGCCTGAGAGCCATTCCAGATTATTAAAAGACTAGTTTATCAGGCTTACTGCCAAACTGCCTTAGCGCAGGCTGCTAGGAAAGGCAAGGACAACAACAGGAACAGGAAGGGTGACATGTGACAAAACTAGCTTGCCTGAAAGTGCTGTGATGAGGTGGTGCAGATGTATGTGTATCAACCTATCTGATCAAGTAGAGCAGAGTGACTTGAAAAAAATCTAGATGCCCCTCCACATTTAGACTTCCTGAGAGCTGACGAGATACTACATATAGTTCTTTTAACCTGTCTGCTTTATAGGTCCATGCAACAATATGATGACCAAGATTAGGACAGTAGACTACATAAGCCTGAAAAGGTATTGACACCAAGCAAAAATCTAAACCTATCCACGGTCTGCATAATGATAAAATGCATAATGATAAGGAATAGAAATGTAATTTATTATGTATAAAAGCATTAAACTAAGAAAAAATACTTAATATCCTTTTATATTTTCTTACTTTTGAAGTGATTTATTTTTTAATTAAAAAAAAGGTGACAGCATGGACCCAATTGCTCATCTATAAACATCCGTAGAGAAAACATATATGCAAAAAGCAATACTTAAATTTGTAGTAGATCTGCATGAGGAACAGTATTCTGTCCCAGGAGAATGAGATAATTTTCTTTGTGGTGGAAATAAAGAAATAAAAATATCCTAAAGCACTGTAAGACTATTTTTATATTTTGACTTTTACAATATTTTTGCATACTTAGTAAATATTTACATCACTTCTAGCAAAATCATTTATACAAAGATTATTGACATTATGTCAGCTACTTTCTAAACTTTAAATACAATCTAATTGGGGGATACAAAATAGTCAGCACTTTTCCAAAAAGTCTGTTTGATGAGTCAGCATTTTCTAACAGAAAAATTCTTCATCAGAGTTGTATGATGTCAACTGTAATTTGCAAAACAACTGAACTTTTACTACTTAGTATTATTAATTCAATAGCATCAATACAGCTTTGAAACTAAGAAACTAAATTCTAATATCTCATTCATCAGTGCAAAGAATCAAATCCCCACTTCTGTAATCCCCTTAAGACAAAAATTCATACAGGTCTTTCCTGAGTGAAATATTTGGCCTATAGAATTCATTTCTGCTGATGATCTGCACAAAGGAAAAAACACAGACTCCTATCAGACCTCAGCTGGAATTTATAGCACTGGTGTTCAGGAAAATTATATTTCCTCCTGTAAATTGAGTAAGTTATACTTGAAGTCATGGAGAAGCAGTAACAAGGTGCTGCATGAAGCCAACTTCACAATCATTTTTCAGAAAGATACTCTGTCCATACCATTATGAATTCATTGCAGTCCTTCATAATTGAGGCAGAAGATAAAGGAAAAACTAACTTTTCAGGCTTATTTCCAACATTGTTAAAAACTGTTTTACAGCTGAACATTTCTGAGAGTTGGAGGTTTTTGTTAAGGAAGATTTAAGTAGCTCTCATAAGCTGTTAATGAAATATGCAAGCAGAACCCTGTGAATTCCAAAACTGTGCAGTCACTTAAATTAACTCGTATTAAAATCCTCAAAGCAAGCGCTTAACTGCTTTCAATGGGTGACAACTTTGGCTGTTGTGAGTTATCAGATGCATGAGAAAGATTTGCCACAAAGAAATTTGAAAGATGATTTCTTCTCCCATCAAAACATAAATCTAAAAAGCACATGGCAAACTGCTACCTGTAGCTACTTAGAGTTTTTTTTACTGTCAGTTTCCTCTCCACATACTTTGACTTTTTGAATAATTCCCTCATTCACTTGTGAAGATCTTTGCCATTTCCTTTCTATTTTTTTTTCCATTGAATTCTTCTTTTCTATGCTAACCTTGTGACTGTGATACCTCATGACATCTTCCAGTATGTAGAAATGGATAGTAACTATTAATACATACGTTTGATAGAAGGGAAGATGTTCATATGCAGGAGGTTTTAATTTTTAAATCACTTAATATTTTCATTAAGATATGCTTGATTAGATTAGCTCTATGCATATTTTAACACATTTTCAAAACATTCTCAATAGCTGTTATTATTTTGGTAGCAGACAGCATTCTATTATGCCTAAATTCAGATTAAGTTACTGAAAATGAAATTGCTAAATTTTGTGGGCACTGTGAGCTGCTCAACAGATATTGTAAGCACTGTGAAGTACCTGGCAGACATTACAGAGCTGGTGGAAGGCTCAGCAAATATAACCACTGTGAAGCTCTCTACAGATACTAAAAGCAGTGTCAAGCTATTGGCAGTCCTTACAAACCTTGTCAAGTGTTCTGTGGACATTATAAATATCAGTTAAGAACTAGATGGGAATTATAAATTCTGTATCAGAGGTGTGGCAAGGAGTCCTATTAGGAATTAAGGCATGAAAATCTGAGAAATTGCTTTCATTTACTCTGTAAAATTCACAAGCACACATTCATTGGCAACCTGGGAATACCAATTAATAGTCCTTAATCAATTCTTCTGATCATTCCAGAATTTTCAAAAGGACTTTTCCTGCTGGGAAATGTATCTCTATGAAGATGCCCATGCTGGGTCTCTATAAAAAGACAGCTTGGTATTTGAGAAGTATTGCAGATTTTCAAATGTTCTGTAATATAGGCTACTGGAAACTTCTCTGCCTTTTTCTTACAAGCACCCATCCCTTATTTGCCTCCAGGCAGGTATCTGTGTTTCCTTAACAATTCAGCTGATGGACCTTCTGTAACTGATATTCACATCCTTTCACATCTCTCCCAACTTGTAAACATCTGCATTAGCTGTTGAAACCATTTATTTTGTTATTACTCCCATCAGCTGTAATGTCCCTTCTGCTATAAATGTGTTAGCAACAGCATCATTCCTCTTGTGGTTATTAGGATAAAAGCATTTTCTTTCCTTTTGTTTCCGTGAGGCATTAGCAAAGTCACCATCCCAGCAATTTCCCACCATTCAAGAAAGTCAAAGGTTCAAAGATTTTGTGATTAATCAAGTATGTGTATGTGTGAAATTATACTTCTGATTACGGAACCTACCAGCATCATCTTAGACAAGGTTTTTTTCTCTGCAGTATGTGATACTTTCAAAATCTCTGTTTTAGTCTGCTCTTTGCTAGACAGTGTTCAGTGTGAGATGAGTTTTCTTTACTCATTTATACTTTTTTTGTTTCCTTCCTCACACCATGTCCATCATGTTCCAACCCTAACCATTCTATGATTCTATATTTGCTGTGGTGGAAAATCTTTTCCAAAAATCAATTTACTTAGAGGTCTTCAAATACAAAATTCACCTAACTGATGCTCACTGTAGGAATTCTGTTCATCCCCAAGACACAGTGCTAAAATGTATAGTTACAGGTTTATAAAAATGAAAAATACAAGAATGAAATCCGACATTTATGTCATGCTGTCAGAGGTATAACTTGAAAGGAACATTCTATAAATCACTGTAGGAATCCTCAGTTCATGCTATATACAATGTAGAGCTATCATCATGGGTTAATGCTTTAAACCATAATTACATGTTATCTAACATATACACAGAAAAGTGTTGGTTTTGCAATATATATACATAAATAATTTTATATGAAATGAGAAACTTGTATTTTTTTCCATTCTTTTTCAGCCTTAGTTGTATCTCCTGTGCCATATACCTGCATTTCTTGTGCCTCAAAGCAATTCAGATTTATTACTCTTTTTGTCTGTTTGTTTTTTGTGGGTTTTTTTGCATAATTTCTGGGTTTTAATATTTTCTGTGGATTCTACTTCAGTTTGTAATGTTAAATGAGAGTACAGCTCACCACATATCAGCTGGTTTTCCTTCAGGTTATGAAATGACAATCCTTGTAAAGCACTGGGGTATGCACAAACTGTTTCCTCCGCTATTCGAACTGAAGCATTTCTGGCCCATTGCAGGACCCATTTTAGATTACAGTCACAAATGAGTGAATCAGTGCTAAAATGTCTAGAAAGGCAAAGAAAGATCATAGTTAGTACACATTGGCAGTTTCCATAAACATATTTTCTTCTGTTAGATTTCAATTATTTAACTCCAAAAAGAACTAATTCTAAGTAGATGCATAACTATGGATCTACAATTATAGAGGTATAATTGTAAAGATATCCCAAGACAACTAATTCACATTCTCCCACTGTTAATGACTTCCAAGACATTACGTCAAAATTCTGGTTTTGATTACAGAACAGCATGACTGACTACTGAATTAAATTTGAGTATGTATGTGCTACTGTAGAAAGTCATACTGCAACTCCCACTTATTCTTTTAAGCAGTGGATCTACCTAAGTAAGGATTACCTTAAGTAAGTAAGATCTACCTTTTGATCTCAGAGAGGTACATTTATTATAAATAACTGGAAATTGTTATTATAATTACAGGGAAAATATTTAATGTGAGTGTTTTAGTGTATTTATACATTATATGTTGCATGTATAGCTTATATGATGTAATGCATGAAAACACGGAGAGGTGCAAGATCATAAAGGACAAAAAAACCCACGGATACTAGTCAGGATGGCTAAACTGGGCTAGTCATGAATGGAGTCGTTGTCAGCACTATCCATTTCACCAAGATAGACAGAAGATGGCAGCTCATCAATAGAGAACCAGACACTGGTAACAGATCACTGCATATTTTACATTTCCAATGCATTTCTAGAAACTATCCTGTTTGAACTCATATTCAACTCTGCTGTGTTTATTCTCATGTCTTTCTTGAATATTACAGATTTCTGAACATAAGGAATGATACTTACAGTGCTTTCAGAGCTAGCAGCTCAGAAAAAAGTCCATTCATGAGACTTGAAAATATATTCCCTGACAAGTTCCTAGAAAAAACACAATTTAGAGTCAGTTATAACAAATGCAAGAAAATAAAGTTGTTAGAGTAGAATTTTCCCAGTGCTAAGTAAGAAATTCTGGGGTTTTGACAACAACATATTTAAACATATTTAAAATTGTACATTGCTTTTTCATAAATGACAACAATATTCAAATGACATAATACACTTTTACTTTGTTTTCATAGCAGGTAAACATACAATTCACTCGGTCTAATAAACAGGAATATTTCTACATATTGAATAGAATAGAATTCTGGAAGAGAATATTCTAGAATTTAAGTGACAATATTCATTAAATTATTAGTCAGTGAGACCTATGATGTATTTTTATAGTATATGTAGAATGTCACTTCAAGGAAAAGGACTAAAACCAGTGTCTTAATTTAGTAATTATCAGAAGAATTAAAGCAATTCCTTAAAACAGTAATGAGTTATCAAAGTAACTACACAAATAGTTTCATTACGAAGGACTTTAAACAAACTGATTTTTCCTATCCTTAAATTAAGCACATTTCCATTTTAACTACTATTTTCTATTTCTTGTCTTGATGGCTGAATGGATTAGGCTGAATGCTTGAAAATAGATGCAATTCAAATTTGGCTAGTTTAACTGCATTGCTCTGCCAGTGCCTTAATAGTATAAAAGGTAAATGCTTAATATCAAGTAATATTGTCTTTTTCTACACCAGTAAACTGAAAAATTAGTGCAGTATCCAAGATTTATATTTCACAGCATATGAATTACCTACTTTTGAAATACATATATATGTTCCTTTCTATGCAGTGCCTGAAGCCTACATGTCTGAATTCAAGGATGGCTACAAAATTTCAGCTATCAGTGAAATTGCAAATCTCTTCACTGGAGATCTGTTGTTACATATAGAAAAAAAGTACAAACTGGCAAAGAAAATGGTTTCATTACTTTTTCATTAAACAGGATGTTTTTATAATTATTGATTTTACTTCTCATACGTCTACAAAGTAAAGAATGTATACTAAACTGAAGACCAGGAGCAGTGTTCCACCAGTGAGAAATCTGCAAAAATATGAACCAGCTCCATAAAGTAAGGAAGAACAAAAACCTCAAGAATAATGCTTTCTACAGAAGCCTGTACAGAAACATACGCATTAATGAATTCAAGAAAGAAGAGAAAATATTGCTAATTTATAAATTAAGAAAGTTATGGAGCATTCTTGAAACAATAACTAATCTCCTTTTTGCTCACAACTAATTTCTCACCACTGAACTAATAATTAAAAAAAAAAGAAACTGAACTTTGAACACTTCAAATTTGCACAGTGATTTAAAGAAAAATTCTACTAATACAGAATATAAACTGGTTCAGCAACATTAAGTGAAATTGTTTCTCATTATATTCAGTAACAATGAGATGTGCAGATATAATGGAACTCATTGTTATGATTTTGTTTAACAGTGCACCTTTAATACAATTGCGATGCAAAGCTCCTGGAAATGGAAGCACTTTTGAGTATCTATCTCTTCAAGTGTGGGTGTGTCTAAAGGTGGAAATGAATGTTTGCTTGTAGCTGCCTATAACTTTAATATTTTGAATTTATCAACAGGAACTAAAAATACTGAGCATTTCATAAAAACTCAGTTACTTCCTTAAAATTAAATGGATCTACTCATGTGCTTATCGGTCATAAGCCCTGACAAGGCATGTCCTGAAGCAGCTCAGTGAACTGGGACATTAAATGGACTAAATCAGAAACTGATAACCCTGACATTTACACTGAAGGAAATCAGAAGTGGTTCCACTAACATGTAAGAAGTCACAGTAGTATAAACTTACCGACAGAGGACAATCATGCTGAACTGAGGGATGGGGAAAGCAATCTGTCTAGCCTTGCATGGATGGCACCCAGAAGTCAGAAATACAGGGGGGTTCTTTTCTCTGCTTTACCCCACTGCAGTATGACAACATTTCTAATTAGATACAAATCCCAGCTTTTCCCTTAAATAGCTAGCCAGGATTCATACAACAAAAACAAACAGAACACCAAGCCTGAATTCTGGTAATTCCATTTGGACCAAAGGAAGGCTTTATGCCTGGTCAATATTTTAAGAAACAGGGAAGAACAGTAAGTCGTTTCCATGGCTAATATGGCAGGGTCACAGCAGATGTATGGGAGCTATGCACCTGAGCCAGTGTCCATTCTGTCTACTGAACGTATGCACTTCCCGTAGGTCCTGCCAAATCCACCAAGGTATCTAGAGAGAACTCCCCTACACTGTGTTAACCTAAAAATTCCTGACTCATGTTTCATTTACAGACTTTTGGTTTCTTTTCTTTGGGACAGAGAAGTACAGAACCATTTTCTTTAGTGGTTTTGCCAAGTGCTGGAATAATTGAGTTACTGACAGTTAAAAACAAAAGCCAGCAAGACAATTTTCCATATTCTTTCATAATCTTCTAGAAGTGACCTGGTTTGAAGTTTCCATAGTACTAGTCATAATTAGCAAACTAAGATCATGTTCGTAGGGCTGTGTAAGTCATAAAGCAATACATTTCTATGCCCAAGAAACACATAATTACAATATCTAGATCTCAAATAAAAAAAAAACCCTTGTTTTTTAACAACTTTCAGAAATCTTTTCAGATCATCCCAATAACACAGGCATTTCTGAGCTAGATATCTGCAATACCCTGCAAGTGCCTAGATCTGTCAGTTCAGATAACTTATGTTATATTTTAAAATACAGAATGATAGAATAGTTAGGGTTGGAAAGGACCTTAAGATCATCTACTTCCAACTCCCCTCCCACCGGCAGGGACATCTCCCACTAAACCATGTCATCCAAGGCTCTGTCCAACCTGGCCTTGAACACTGCCATGGATGGAGCATTCACAGCTTCCTTGGGCCACCCATTCTGGTGCCTCATCACCCTTACAGTAAAGAACTTCCTCCTTATATCCAATCTAAACTTCCCCTGGTTAAGTTTTTACCCATTACCCCTTGTCCTATCACTGCAGTCCCTAATGAAGAGTCCCTTCCCAGCATCCTTATAGGCCCCCGCTTTTATATGGGAATGTTTTCCTCAACAGAGCAAAGTGTTCATTGAAATATTGGAGTCATGTCCTGCTAGAATGATTCTGAGAGTCTTTTTGGTTCCCAAAATATTAATAAATATATCTGTAATATATGCATATACATAATTTATAAACTATGTATAATTTGGGGGCAATCTCTTCACCCACTGAGCAGGAGGCATGATGATAAACAATGCTTTTAATCATCTTCTTTCAAGCATGTTTATTTTCTAATATATTAGGTGTTTTTTTATTCTTTCTAATAGGTATTATGTTTTCCTCACCAAAGATAAGTTTTATACTAACCATTTCTCTGTTTGCATAGATAAACTTTTTCAAGTTAGATCTATGAACTACAAACTTCATGGTGTAATAAGTATTTTAATTATTCTTGTATGTACCCTTCAGGGGTCAGATCCAGGGAGAGGACCCAATGGGACTGCAGGCTGAAAAAGAAAAAAGCTTTAATTACTACTACTCTGCTTATCATTTATGGGTCAGTGGTAAAGAACGGTACCTAGGGAAACTATTCTGCATGCACTCTTGTTTACTGAGTAAAATGTTATGTTAGCTTTAAACTAAACTTTTTCACTTAATTTTTTTAATTAATGCAACTGTAATACTTGGACCATCTGAGCATTCTGCAGCTCTTACGGCCATATCTTGGGCCATTTGTGAACAAATTTAAATAAACTTATCTAACCCCATTGTTTATGTTAATAGGCTTACAAGTCTTAATTACATCCAGGATATCTATTCAGACACTGTAGCACTTTGCATTCTCTGCAACAGACATGTGATTCTGCAGTTCATTTCCTTAATCAGATTAATAATTCTGTACTTACTAGCCTTTTTCTTTCTGTGTTGCCTAGCCCAGCACAGAGCAAGTGAATATGACATAACTGTAAGTTTAAATGGCGTTCTATGGCTTTTCATGTGCTTATAGTGCTAATATGGTACAGGAATGAATGCTATTAGACTACACTGTTGTGGTGTAGTGTTGAAGAGAAATGATGGAATTTTGCGTAGTTATCCTTGCACAAAGCTTTCAAATATGACTAAAATATCTTCCAGGAAAAATGATGAGTTATAAATGAAAAAAAAAAGATAAAAAAACCCAACAAACATTTCTTTCCTTGATTGATAGTTTATATCAGACATAAATTTATGTAGAGCTTAGAGGGTTCCTATTAACACTAGTCTGAACTGTACAGCCTCAGTTAGGAATTTTTGAATACCTGCAGGCTTTACTTCATTCATAGCAGGTCCTTGTGGCTCTTCTTTGTCTCAATAGCTAATCAACCTTTTAATTAAAAAGAAATAACTGTCTCATTAGAGTTAATAACAGCATGACAAGATTAACTTCTGAGCATCTAGTTACAGCTTTGATGCCACTGCTTGAACTTGATCATCATAAGCATGATAAGGTATATTCTGTAAGAAAATAACACAGAAAACTAGTTTCTGCAGAGAGAATCACTTTTGTGCAGCTTTGTGTTTATTTTATAAAGTAGACTATAGTCACAGAGCACATAAATGATTCACGTTATCTTTGTTCATGCTTTTAACTTGGTACAATACCAAAACCAATTGCTTCAAATTTTAGAAACTGAGATTAGCCAGGAAGCAAAATTTGTAGTAGGCTTATTTTTAGTAAAATGTATTGATTCAGAATGGGGCCTGTGACTTTCCCGCTCTCCCCCCCCATTAAAGATTTCTTATGAGTGCAAGAAAATAGAGATAACTGAACTGAATTGTGACAGAAATATTTTTCTACTTCCATGTAGAAGTAGAAACCATGAATTCCCTATGGTTTGCTAGTCCTGTGTAGAACAAATTTACATGACATTACGCGTAAAGATAAATGTTATTTAGGCACAATTTCTAGACAGAGTAGTAACAAATGTGAACAGTTGTTAGACAAAATAGATAAAGTTATAAAGCAAAAATTATCTTTCAAATAAATATATACATATAATGTGTATTTAAAGACAGTTATTTCAAGTGTTGCATCATATGGTTGTCATTTGGTGATTGAAAATTGTTATAGCTGAACATTCATTTATGTATATTTATATGTGTCAGCTAGGGAAACAAAGATTGTGTTGATGGCAGTGTTTAGAAGACTGACAAATCAAGACCATTGTAAACTTTAAAGATAAACTTTATTAATTTAGTTCAATAACATCACGTTAGTTGCACTAATGGTTGGTTCTTTCTTGCTATTAATCATCACTATTACACCTATAAAACTGTTAATCTTTAATACTTGTATTTTAAAATTAACCATGTGTATACAGTATAGCAGAGGTGATGCTGTACAGTGAGCACTGATGAATGCAGGTTTTGATTCTTAACCACTGAGGTCAAGAAGGTCTACCACAAACATTTTTAGGAAAGAAGTGGAGTGAGAAGTTTGCTCCCAACACTCCTTGTCTTGGTTTTATTTTTAGTACTCAGCATGTTCATGCATTTGTCTGGATGCCCTATCTATGCTGTTCCTTGTGCTTATGCTGTCTTGCAACTTTCTATTTCTTGGATGTCTTATATGCACAACTACATGCATTGCACCTACCATGGTCACTTTGCTCACACTTATGTAAAACTCCTTGTGTGTGGCTTTGTTTTTGGTGGTTGTTGTTGGTTGCACTATGTTAATACACTGTCTCCAATCAAAGCGCCAAGTACAGCAGAGACTTTTTTAAGCAGTCTGATGAGTGTCAATTTTAGAGTACTGTTCAACAGGCCTGAGAAAACTGTCTCAAATTGCTGGGCTCTGTCATCATCTGAATGCTCATGTTGCAAAGTTCCTATGTTTCCATTAGAGACAGATGGAAAAGTATTTTCTTTCAGTGCCTGAATATGATGAATGAAGGTGGATGGGCTGAAAATTGATAACAACAGAATTTGAATATATATTACAAGAATATTTGACACCAACTTTGGAGAAATTGTTTGATTTTGTTGTTTTTTTTTTTAACAATACCGGCATTAAGAAATTATTTCAAATAAATTGTTATTCTATGTCTAGACTGTAGTTGTAGTGAAAATGTCATTTCTTCCTCTAAAAGATGTGATGCTCAGAAATTCTTACATTAAATTTAAGGTTTCTTGTTTTGACCTCTATCTTTCTTACTTACAAAGCAGACTATTCCATTTTATATGAAGAGTATACGCAACTCAAAGTCTGCATTTTCTCTAGTTAATCCAAACTGTATCATGCTTGTCTACTAACAGCTATTAGTTTTATCAGCATTTTCAGTAGCTATTCAGATGAGAGAGTTGCTGAATACTTTGTAGTCACCTTAAGGTGCAAGAAAGAAACTGACTTTTTACTGTTATGTCACAATTATGTTTGACAGAGTTAACTGAGCTTGGAATTCTCCAAATGTCAATTGCCTGCTGTTCCTATTTTGTGACTGGGACAAAGGTATTTAAGGGAAATCAGTGTCATCTCTGACCATGATAACATAAAAGTTAGTTCTTTGACTTCAGATTGCTCAAAGATGGCTCTGCTTGGCATTTAAAAAAAGTTATTTTGTTTTTTAAACGTGCATCCTTTTTTAAAGTTATGTATGTTCTGAGATGAAATAGTACATAAAAGATTTAAACACTGCTATTTGCTATAAAAAAGAAAATTATTCTGAACACACTGCACTTCTGGTCAGCTAATTTGAAAGGCCAATTGCATTAATGGGTTATGATTTTTCAACTATTAAATATTTGGGGGTTAATTTTTATGAAAGTAAATAGTCTCAAAGGAATAATTTATTAGTATTATAGCTCATACTATAAGTGTAGAAAAATTTGATTTTATTAGTATAACTGGAAAGTTAATGTTTTATTACGTATATCAAAATTGGAATTTTACACCTGTATTATGATGTAAATAAAATATCAGTGTAAATTCTTACCTGGGATGTTTTAATGATGATCAGTTCTTACAGAACAAGAACTGGTTTAACATTTGAATTTCTACTAGTCTTCTTTTTCTTTTATATTTTTACTATTATGGCTCAGCTATAACAAAGCTGCTGCTAGCTGAATATACTTGATCTAAATTTTTTATTTAAGATTTTACCTAGACAGAATGCTTGGCAGTTTAATTTTTATATTTAAATTCTTAATATGCAATAAAAATGTATGAATAATTATCTGACATAAATTTTCAGGATCTGAAAGCTGATTAACATATTTCAAAATAAATTCCAATTTATGGAACATCTGTGCTAACAATGCCATGGTTCCTTAACTCCCTCAGCTCAGCATAAATCCAGATAACATGCCCAACTCTCACACCCAGGAAGAATAAGTAGTGCTTGAATAAAACACTTCCAGAAAGTGTTTGCTTGACTAAAAATAATTTCCATTTAACAATGCAATGGATATTATATTTTTCCTTAAAATTATGGTTTTCATCATCTATAAATCACTGGACTTCTTCCAGTTCTGAAATATTTTTTTTAATAATAAAAAAACCCTGGTCATGTGATTAAAGCAGATAAAAGCCAAACTGGATAGAGTACTGCACAGATTTGTGAATACATGCCATGCCAATATTCAGCACTGACTCCTTAAATATTTTTGAGTCTTGTGTGAATTAGGCAAATAGTATGAATTTCTAAGAATTCAGTTAAACATTTGCTATAACACAAAACCCCATAAAATCCTTAATACATGGAAGATGATTGAAAAACTAGTTTAAGTGACATAATTATAGATATTACTGATACTTCTGAGTTAAGAAGGAATTTTCTCATAGTGCAGTACTTCAGTGATGTGTTTTCAGAATCAGGTCCTGTGTTTGTCATTGGAGTTTTGTTTATTTTATTTTTGTTTAATAACCATGGATTGATGAGTTAAACACAGAAAGTATGGTTGAACTGATGATACTTAAAAAGATGGAAGAACTGATAAGTTTAGAAAGGCCTGAAAGAACTAAAAGGCTAGACATATAAAATAAAGATTAAAAATAAAATAACAAAAGTTTTATGGTGTTTTTAGGCATGCATTCTAAAGTTTTCTTTTAAAAAAAAGCCAGTTTAAAAGAAGGAGTGAGAGATGGAAGATCAAAGTAGTTTAATGATACTAATTAATAAGATCAGCTAACCACAGTTTTGCATTATTGCAGAAAAACAAATATGGCTTCAGGAGAATTTTTTGTAGTTTTGGTGCTTTTTGTTTGTTTGCTTGGTTGGTTTTTTGTTTGGGTTTTTTTGTTTGTTTTGTTTTTGGCTGTTTTGGTTTTGGGTTTTTTTTGAGACATGGCATCTCTATGCATATTGCTGAGACCTCATCTAGAACATTTTAAAAATTTATACTTAGATGTGATGTTTCTTGTGCTGTCTTTTAGACTGTTACAAGATTTTCTTGTAATCAGACTTATGAGCTAATTTGGCATCATTTTCTGGCTGTATCTTAATTTCTTTCTTCAACAGTTGTTGCAATTAAGCTTTAAAGCGAACCTATATGTATTTATTTTTTTTTAATGAGATAATACTCATATAAATTGGAAAAGACTGCATTTCTCCATTTATGACAGTTTTGTGTGAATTGGCAGCTTCCCCAGTCTCTTGGGCAACTGTGGTTTCTGAAAAAAACCCTACATATTTTATACTTTAAGGCTGACATAAGTTTAGGTCCGTACTAGCCTGTAGGATTGCTTTTTCCTTTTTTCTTTTTTTTTTTTTTGACAATCATATTGGATAAGAATATAATTCATTAGCTGAATAATATTTTGGCAGGAATTATCTTGGATGCACATTAATATGGCACAAGGACTGAGGTCTGAGTGTTTCAGCATTCTCATTAAATTGCTTTGTGCTTTTGCTTTCACCACTTTGTGCTTTCACTTGCAAAAAGTGAACTAAGATCAATCTATATCTATCAGTGTAAGCACACCTTTTAGGCTTTAATTAAATGGTTGCTTTCTGAGTTATTAAAATGAAAGTAGTAAGTTAAAGAATAAGTTAAAAAATACGTAAGTTAAAGAATAAGAAAAGTCATAATATTGTTTGCTAAAGAATGGATTACAGTGGTGGAAAGCAACAGCAGTTTTCTTGGTTATTAATGAATCTGGAAGTGGGTGACTGGCACATCTTGTTCATTATGTAGAACTGTCAGGTCCTGCAAAATAACCCTCAGCTATCATTTCAGAGTTGTTCATTTCTAATCCTCAGTACTGCAGAGTAAATGTAAAAAATATATGAAGTCCTTGTTTTCTTAAGACATTGAAACCAGAGAGCAAAATCCTGAAATGTATTGTTTTTGAAAAACAAGAACAACAAAGAGAAAGAAATTGTACCTTACTTTACTCTTCCCTTTTGTTTCTGAAGTTGTTATTGATGTGGCATGGATTGGTTTGGTTTGAGAAAAGTGGAATTCATATATTATGCACTTCATACATTATGATGGAATTAATTGGATCTGTCCACAACGCTTGTCTTTCTTACACTGTAGACATCTACAATTGAATCTGTTTGTATGTGCTATCATAATTGATAAAGATATAGTCAACAGTGTAATTCATCTCACTAAATGTAGGTATAATAGAGCATATGCTGTGAATAGTGTAATGTATTGCCTCATAACCTCTGCTGACTTGCATACAGTAAGTGGTAAAGTAAGCCAAGGCATCTTGCTGAGATCTAGATGACTATTCAGATGGATGTTTTTCATAGGAATCTTTTAATTTACTTTCACAGAGCACTGGCTCATATTCCATTTGCAGAGGACCAGTCTGGTCTTGCAGAAGTCAATGGCAGATCTTACCTTGGGCACTTCCCTTTCATACACTTACATGAAATGGATGAAATATTAGTTAGGGCTAACTTTTACAGATAGACCTCTGAAGATTTCTTCCCATGCACATATTTTACTACCAGTATTATACAAATTATTAGCTATCATTTATTTTAGTTTATGTGTTCAGACCTCATTTTCACCCAGTAAGGTTTTCCTTCCCTCACAAAATAAAATTCTATTTCCTTCTATTGCCTGTATTCACATTTAATATAACTCCTACCACATAAATGTTACCACAAGTAATAGCTAGTATTCATTTACAGAGAACATAGTTTCAGGAGAGCAATGCAGTCTTCAAGTAGCTACTGAACTGAGGACTGACTGTGGGGCTAAATTTTCTCATTTGTCTGATAAGGTGAATGTCACAGAAATTTCGTATATATATCCTCATCTATATATATAAGGAATAGCCTCAGCCGGGGAGGGCCTGCCCTCTGGTCACACTTGGCTCTTAATTCATCCCTTTTGTGAAGCAGCCCTGCTCTTGCTGTTCTTTAATGGCTTGTTTAAGACAAATTGAGGAAGAAATTATCTCATATTCCAAGTATTTCTTTGGTAGGAATTTGGTTTCATGTATGGAAACATCAGTTTTTCTACTTTATTATTATTCAGAGACAAATGAATACCAACCACTAAAGAAAAAAGTCTTCATTTCTTTCTCTGTCATGCACAACAGGAAAGCCTTTTTGCGTAAGAAAAGGCTTAAGGCTTGATCTCTGAGGCCTGATCATACAGGATCGAAACCAGTGAAGACAGTATCTTTACTTCTTTTAGGATTAAAATAAACATACGCATACATAGAGCACCTGCTACTTTCTTTCGCCTGAAAGTTATTTAATATCATAAATCTTTTTATCTCCTCTATTTTTATTTCTTGAGTTTTATGATAGAATCATAAAGTTAACAGGATCTACTAAAAATGCCATTCTACATGTAAGACATATATTTTGTGTTAGATGTGATAATGGAAGCTCTTTTTCTACTGGAATATCTACTGCCCTTCAGATATTAAATAAGTGACCAATTCAGACAATTATGTTTATTTTTTCTTAAGAAAATTTTAACTAAGCTAGTCAAAGTAGAGCCCTGATTGTTTTCTAAGTTTGAGCATTGTTTGATCTGAGTTGCTTATCTTCTGCCTGTACAAATCATTGAATACAAAATGTAAGATGATAAAATGCCATTATTTAATAACATGTCCTCCTGCTTTTTGTTTCCTTCCATACAGTCTCTTCCTCGGACAAAAGGATCACTAAAGCCATGTTTGAAGTTTAAAACTCCCACTTTCTTTGGTTTTAGTTTTAGAATGCCTCCTGGTTAGAAAGCAAATTTAAACCAGTATTAAAAAAAAAATAAATAAAAGGATGTGTTTAAAAATTTATATATGTCTACAGGGCATTCTGCCTGCAATACTGAAACCATGCGAATATGGAGGATGTTTATAAGTTTATGGGATAAAGCAGCTTTTCAGTTAGATGATAAATGATTTATCAGAAGATTGGCAAGTTAAAGATTCTCTGCCTTCTAGTTATCTGCATATTTTAGAAAATTCCTGCACTAAGCCCTATGGTCATCATCCAAAAGTAAATCATCTGGTATCTTTGGTAGTTTCCTTATCTCCCAGAATGAACCTACCTCAGTTCGCAGCCTCTTCACTCTTCATCCTAATCTGTCCTTGAAATACTCATGAGGTTTTATCTCAGCACAAATTAAGCCTCAGGGAAGCTATGACATGTAGCATACAAGTTTTATCACCATGTAATGCTTCTAGGGTTTGGGATTCATGTTTTTTTACCTCGGAGCTAGTAACTAGTGATAGTGGCCAACAGCATTCTTGAACTTTATTTTATTTAATTAAAAATTTAAAAAACACATAGAATATGCATTTCTAAATAACCATAATCCTCCATGTATATTTCATGCCTTAGTTTTACTCGACTGCAAGCTCTGCTAAGTAAGCTTTTTTATTGACTTTCCATAACAGAAACACTTTATGTTCCTTTAACTCAAGACAATTCAGTGAGCCATACCAGATCAGTATACCCTCTTGTGTTTTGTTTTCTTTTCAGCTGTTCATCTGGATTCTTCCTTCTCACAGGGAAGCTGTGCTTATAGCTGTGCTGAAACTACAGGCTACAATTTTACATTTCATTCCAAATCTCAGATCTGTCTAGCCAAACCAACAGGATAATGTGCTTGGCCTGAAAGGGAGCTATACAACAATATTTAAGAAGTGCAACTATAGGAGGTAACATCTATGCACAAGACACTACTGGGTAGATGACACAGAATTACTTTGAGACAGCTCTAGAAATTCTTGTTGTGTTGATGTAATGTAGTGTTCGTGTCTCAGAGTTCCAAATATTCCAGTAGATATTTTGGTCATGCCATTCTGTTAGTTTTCTAAAGTCAACAAAAGTGTCTCTCAGGCTTTGCTTTCACAAATAATCACTGGAGGGAAAGAGGTGGAATATAGTTATTTATTTGTTTGTTTGATTGTTTATTTTCCCCTTCATATTGACTTAGTTATTCTGACTCTTAGTCCCTGAAAAGACAAAATACAAAGCTTACCTCATTACAGTTTGCTGAGCTATAGATTTTTCACCTTGAAAAAGTTTTCTGGGGAAATAAACCAGAATGTAGTCATGCACTGAAATAAAAAAATTTGCTTTGTTTCCTCCTCTCTCCCAATTTACTTGTGATACAAATGTCAAAAGACATTTTAATTAGTGGTAACACAGCCTTTTTCTTGTTTATCTGAAATTTTTCTTTCCCCATTTATATTGAACATCCAGCCAGTTCTTTCCAGGAGAATACTGCTGTGGTATTTTCTCAGTTGTTTGGCCAGGTAGCTCTGTGTCATTATTACTTCATAATTCAGTGTTCCCATGAGCGAGAACATTCTAGACTGGTGAGATGGATGGTTTGATGATTTAACAAGCACTCAAAAAATTCAAATGTTTCCAATCACACCTTAAAATGCTTTAAAAAAAGAAGTTTCTTCAAACAGTTCAGGATGTATGTTGTTACAGCTACAAAAATCTCTAACTTTCCAATGTCAGACTAGAGCTAGGAAAAATGAAACTTGCAGATGCATGAGAGGAATTTGGGCAGGATAGTTACTAGTAAAAAAAGGGAGTGAGGGAGTGTGTGCAGAAAAATTTGACTAGCATTTCTCACATTCTGTTGCAGAAATAATGCAGTTTCTGTTGGATTTGGTATGGTGTGAAAGACAACTAAGCCACAAAATACAACTTTTCATCTGCCTTTGCTGTGATCCATTCAAAATTCTCTACACTGGTGTAGTTAGTATATATAGAAAAACAACTGTTACAGCTGAACCCCGGATAATAGGTCATGCCAAATGATAGAATCCACCTCTGTACCATGAGTTTACTAATTTGTGAGAGTTATAGAAACAGATTTTTTAGAACAATAAGCAATGATTATCTTAGTGGAGTTTTTAACTCCTCTAACATAAAGATTTTCTTCCTGAGAGATGACTTCATGGAGGTAGATTAATGTTACTTAATGTAACATGTTGTTTTTAAAACAGAACTGTGTTTTGTCTGAGATTTTTGAGTTCTTGGCAGTTAAATAGGTGTTTTTAAATGGACCCATTAGCATTTCAAAATCTGAAACAGCTACTGAATTTACTAAAATTGCATTAATTATATTCATACTAGTTGAAGCATATCTATTCTTGCATTGAAAGTAATTTCCAGAAAGAAATGTAATTTATATAAGAGTTACAGATGTGCAAGGATTGGAATACATAGATTCTTAAATCCCTAATTCTCTCAGAGAATACATTTTGGATTTTCAAAAGAAATCCTTTTGTAAGATTATGTAGCTTTGATAGAATGCAGAAACAAGGGCAAAATAGATTTCTGGATTGTTCACATTACAAATTTGCAGAGCTGACACTCCCCATTGGCCTGTCAAATTTATATCTGACAGTCTTAATCCCAGACAAGCGGCTTTAGTTCACTGGTAATATTATTTTTTACAAGAATATCTGACAGTTTCAAAGACATATATGTGAATAATACATTACTAGGTATATCACGCCTTTAGGTATTCAGCATAACTTTTAAGCTACAAACCTAATTTTTCTTTATGGGACACTTCACATGAAACTCCTTAGGAATAGCATATGCTGAACTTTGACAAATTTCAGCAATAAGCAAACCTTTTAACTGTGTGCCATTTATAGTTGGTAGCTGGAATTATTAAGAACAAATTATCCCTTTTACCTAGATTGCTTTTGCTATCTTTTCATAGAAAGCTGAAGCAGAAAAAGATTGTCTTACTTTAGATGAAGTGACAGCTTTTCAAAGAGATAAATTTGTTTTATATGTGGTAAGAGTAAATGTATGGCATTGCAAAGCTGAATAAAGTTTTTATCAGCATAAGCACAGGATAGCTACATCAGTCACAAGTGAAAAACCCTTTAGTCAGCCCTATAGGTGATCACATGCACATGACAATAAAACTTAGAAAATAAATCTTACCCAGGCAGTTGTTCAGTACTGCATATATAGCACATTGTCTTAGAGGTTTAGTATAGTCTAATGGCTCCAGAAAAGCTGAATGGGTAGTTGCAATGCAGGTGAGTATGTGAAAGATGCCTGAAAAATTTTGGAATGACAAAATATATTTTAATTAGTGGTGTTATAAACTAATAGAAATTTTAATATTTTATTTTTGCCTCTGTCAGTAATTGAAATGCTCTTTTCCAGACACTCATGTATTTTACTGTCATTAGAAGAAAGCCTAAAGTCATCCTTATTCCATGACATGAATTTAACTATGAACTTTGATAAACTATATTTTTAGAAACATCTGCTGAAAAAGCACTAAGGACAACCTCTGGCATAAATTCTTACTTTGAAGAGATGTAGGTTTGCTTTTCCTCTATAAGCAGATGGTCTAGCTTTATGTCCTCCTCCTACCTGTCTTATCAACAGAGGTTTAAGTATAATAATTTTATGACCAATAATAGTATTTGTAATTATGCTAGTTTTAATTACATATAATCACCCCTGCATTCACAAGGAAAGCTTACTGTTATGGTATCCATTAAATATTTATTTTGTACAGGAAATTATATAGTTCGACTGTTGTGGGCTTTTGTTATTTCTTAGATAACAGAGAAATGTGTTTGAAATTGTTATTCTGCTTCCAAGATCATCCATTAAAACAGTCGATACAAATCCAACATTCAACTTTTCACAATGTAATTTGAATTTCTAGGAGAATCATAGAATCATAGAATAGTTAGGGTTTGAAAGGACCTTAAAATCATCTAGTTCCAACCTCCTTGCTATAGGCAGGGGCACCTTGCACTAAACCATATCACCCAGGACTCAATCCAACCTGGCCTTGGACACTGCGAGGAATGAAGCATTCATAGCTTCCTTGGGCAACTCATTCCAGTGCCTCACCACCCTAACAGTAAAGAACTTCCTCCTTATATCTAATCTAAACTTCCCCTGTTTAAAAGTTTTAACC